>BMAU01000820.1:0-226859 GCA_019973935.1 Trichonephila clavipes | reverse complement strand
ATTAGCGGGTCATCCAGTCAGAGGGTTAAAGAACTCTAGAGAGCTTTGTTTGGCTTTGGTACTCTCAGCAAAATTAAATTCCTCGTAAAGATCCACATCGTCAGAAATCAGATACCTCCATGTGGGGAGAAAGCTGGGTGTCAAAGTTACATTATGGCAATTGGTATCTTACTATATGGTACCACGCTAAAATGTGATACCAGACCCATGGAATGTACAAGGTCTGAATTCGCAGCCCCAATTGAATGAAAAAAACATTTCAGGTGTAAATATTTTAAATTATAAAGTTTTTAATTATTTATTTAGTTATTCAAGAAATTGATACTATCAGAATTATGTATTGAAAAATTTTACAATTATTTGTTGTATACTGTTATATAATAAAATGTTACACAAAAATTGATAGCTGGTACAAATAAATAATTTGAAGCTCAATGTATATTTTAATGCAAACTTTGGTTGAAATATTTATTTGTTTATTAGTTTAAAAAGTAAAATGCCTTTTTAATTAAAAAAGTTTTATTCATTAGCTCCATCTGGTCCTACAAATAGTTTTGAGAAATCAAATGTTGCATCTTCTTCCTGGAAAATTGCAAATATCAAAACTCCCATGATGGTTGTGGCACATCCAAGAAAAATTATTAGTAGTGATTCATCGCTACTCTTCTTCCAAACTTCAAAGAGTAAAGATAATGATATTATCACAAATGCAGAATATAAAACGTAATATTGTGTAGTCACTACTACTGTGTTGTAGAAATGTAGAGCCTTATTTAAATATTCAAATTGTAACAGGAGGCAGGCACCAACTATTAAACCACAAGTGATGGGCAGCCAGTGAAATAATCTGTCCGTAAAAACTAGAAGAACCCCTTTCAGTGCTACAACTACCACAGATCCAAAAATGGCACTTTGGACTGTGAAGGCTAAAGAGTTGATTAGTCCCCACTTGGGTATAAAAAAACGCATCATTATTGCTGTTACAAGCAGAAGAAGAAAATTATATGCGAGAAACAATGGAGCAGTGGCCAGATAAATAAAAGTTTCAATGTTGTATATATGTGGCTCTTTTGGGACATGAACTATGATTACTAAACACCCACCTATAGATGTTGCAAAGGCTAGCTTCCAGTATTTGTTTATTTTTTCTCCTAAAATGCTTGACGATGCAAATGCAGTGACTAAAATCATCAACATTTGCAGTACACAGACTAAAACCGCTGGTGCAAAGAAAAAGGCTATGAAGTGAAGAACGTCTCCAATCATCATAAGTGAGTGGGCCATCCACCATTCTTTATTTCGGTAGTAAATCTCTTTTTTGTCCATCGTTAAAAGACTTCGTTTCTTTAGAACAAAGCTGAGTCCACAAAGAATGCTTGCTATTGTTGCGCACAGTAAACCGAGATATATACTTCCTGCTTTAAATTTTTGAAATTTTAGTGGCTTTGTATTGGTATCTCTTTGGAATAATCTGCTTATAGTATTTCCACTACGCTCATGTCTGTCGTTTTTCCTTTCAAAGTTGCGACCGCTGTCGATCTCCAGAAGTATTTCAATTCTGGATTTCTGATGTATGTAAAAGTTTTTGGATGCAATCAGTAACCTGGCTTTCTCCAGGGTATCAAAATAAATTGCTTTGGAAGTGAAAATATTTACAGTTTCTTCTGCTTTTTTAGATGAGAAAATCGTTTTTCTGTTTAGTTTGATAGGGAGTAAATGCTTAATATTTAATGCAGCTTTAAAGTATAATTTAGATGGCTGTCTTCCATCTAAAGTTGCAAACCAGCCGGATAATTCTGTACTATCTACACTCCTTTGTTCAAAATTAAGACCGTGTTCTTTTAATAGGTTCAAAAGTGGTATTATTGTGTGTTTGTAGCAGTTAGCATGTTTACTTGTAGATTGAGATGTTCTAACTATAAAAGATGAATGATTTGCTTTTCTTTCATTTCTTGATTTATTTCGATATAAAGGATAATACGAGTTATTAAATGATTCTTCTTTCTCATTTGCATTTTCAATTGTAGCAGTTGATTCAAGATTCATCTTTGAATTGTTAACTTGGGTTACTTCAAGAATTTTATCTATATGAAAAAATAAATACATTACATATACAGTTGAACCTGTTTTTGTACGGTAGATAGGGACCGCATAAAAATAAACACACAAAAGAATATTCAAAAATTTCATAAATTCTTACATATAACAAACTAATACGTGGAAATACTACAAAAAACTTTTTTTATGCAGTGGATAGGGACCGCAAAAAAAAGTCGCAATTATAAAATATGCCAATTATTTACGAAATTTATGTATGAATACTTCCATAACAAAATAAAAAATTAAATATTACATATGGAAACATTTCAAAAACATATAGTTTCTCATTGTATACACGGATAAGTTTTCAAAAAATGCACATACATAATTTATTGCTACTGATCGTAATCCAAAGCCCTGTAATGAATAAGTTCAAAATCGCTTTCGTCACTTGAAGTTACAATTTCAATTGATTTATTTTTTTGGCAACATAAAGTAAGAGATAAGTTTTTGGTCGGATGGTCAGTGGCTTGTAAATGTCACGACAACCATATATACATGATTGAAGCCCTTTTTGGAATTTTATACTTAATTGGTCTATCTATTTTAAGGAAATGCTTTCCCAATTTGTTGGAAAGCTGAATCCCTGCATATTTTTATCCACTCTCAAAGAATCCGGTTCCTCTTGTCCGTCTTCATAATTTATCAAGTTATTGATAATGTCATTGTTATTGACAGTTTCGTCTTCAATCAAGCGCATGCTGCTGGAGTGTTGAGAAAAAGCAACTGAATGCGCATTGTCGGGAGACTGTTTATAACAAATGAACAGAGCGTCTTGAAGTGTCTACATTTCAGTGGCGTAACGTACATCCCCGCATCACGGTGGGGAGCTAGACTCTGAGTGCCCAAGGCTTGACTAATGCTAAATACGTATTTACCCAATTTATAAAATATTAAAGGCAAAACCTGACTTTCAGGGGGAGGGGGTCCTAACATTCTCCGTTACGCCACTGGTAAATAGATAGAAAACATTACAGTAGTGCCAAAGCCATTGAGACCTGCCACGGGGAGGGGGGCAGGACTCTAGGGGCCCAAGGCTTGACTAACACTAAATACGTATTTACCCAATTTATGAAATATTAAAGGCGAAACCTGACTTTCAGGGGAGAGGGGTCAAAACCGCATAAAAACAGGTTCTACTGTATACACACTGCTATTATTAAAAAAAATTGAGCTTTTAATATTAAAGACAAAGCTCTACCCTATTAGGTAACAGGAAGAAACACTTCCACTAAGCTACTGGTCCATATAGATAGTCTGTTTGTTCTTGAAGAAAGATTATTTCCATTCTCTTCCTCATCTTTTAAAGACAGAATTTTCAGAATCAACGATTTGATTGGTCCAGAGTGAAAACATAGTTTACTCGCACTCGTTCTTTTCAAAACTTTTAAGAGTTTCTTGTAAAAAAAAAATAATTATCCAATGTTAGATAAACCTTAAATAAAATTGTCTCATTTAGGCGATCCAATTGCAGTTGAGTTATCACTAATACAGCATAATTTATACACAGATTATTTGTGGGATAGACTGAATATGTGACCGAAAAGCTTTAATAAAATCTCGAGTGGAATAGAATTGGCTTGGAGATAGTTGATTATTATTGTCGCATTTTGAAGCAACACGAGGGCTACTAGAGTTGGGTTTGGGAGTTTAAACTCTTCCCATAGAACAACATACAGTAGAACCCGTTTTGTGCGGTCTTTTTATGCGGTATATGAATTTTAACGGCTTTGGTGCCACTGTAATGTTTTCTATCAATGTACCAGTGCTCTAACGGAGAATGCTAGGGCCTTCTTGAAAAGTCAGGTTTTGCCTTTCATATTTTATAAATTGGGTAAATACCAGGGGCGTTACTACCGCCGTATCAATAATACGGTGCCCCCAAGCTACAGAGGCCCCAATATATGTAGCTACAATCCCACTAACAGGGCTTCCATTTCTAAAAAAGGGCCCTAATGCAGTGTTTCTCAAAGTGTGGGGCGCGCCCCCCTGGGGGGGCGCGATAACCCTACAAGGGGGGCGCGAGCATATCGAAAATTTAAAGATTTTTTTAAAAAATATAACTGGAAAGAGAAGTAAAACAAAATACTTTCTTCCATAATAAAAAAAAATGCATAACAACATTGATATAATTTATGTTTATTATCTGACCTTTTTCCGTCATCAAATAGCTATCTTTGATCCCAAAACCAAATTAAAGAAAAAAAAACATTTTGTTTAATGAGAGATATTTTTATTACGTTTTAACATAAAATATTACTCGTTAAGAGAAAAAAAACGAAACCCAGACCCTGAGAAAAATTCTAAGAAGATAAACAATTCATCACTGTAATTATTATTGAAACACCGTACATTAGTTATAGAAAAAGAAAAGGAAGACATGATTCACTTTTCAGTCAGGCTGCGGTTGCGCGGGGCATCTGTGATCTCTATTGAAGGAAGTTGTAACTGATCAACCAAAAGAAGAACCTGCTGAAAGATGCATATTATTCATGATTGAGAAACGCGATGAACATGAAACGAAAGGAAAATTTTCAAATGCTTTCTAAAGAACTCCATCAACTTAAAATATGAAGCCATAAGTGTACCACAAGGTTCAGTTCACCTTGTCAAAAAGACACAAGAAAGAAAAAGTTCAACTTGTTATTTGTTGATCATCAAAGGTGTCACGAGTTCGAGCCCAGTACTACTAAAGACACGCCATGTAGAGGAGAGATGCACGTTAAATCTGTCGAGAGCTCAAACGTCTTCTTGTTGGAGTGGTGTGGTAGTTAAAAGAGGCCAGTTCAAACGTCCTCTTGTTGGAGTGGCGTTGTAGTTAAAAGAGGCCGGCTCAAGTATCGTCCTCGGCATTTGACCATGGTTTAAAATTACGAGGTCCGTCTCCAAAAGCCCTCGTGTAGCTGAACAGTGCGATGTTAATATTTACTCACTTGGTCATGAAAGCTTTATAACTACAATAACTTGAACAAAATATGACAGCTTTGCCAGCAAATAACATTTCTGTAATATTAGTGAAAAGTGTTTCTGATTTGCATCCTTTATTAAGGTCTTGAACTTATGAATCATTTTAGTTCAGTTTTATTGGATTTTTTCTCAAATCATCGAAGAAAAATTGAATAGTCCTTGAAAGCCGGTAAGTATACATTCTCTTAATTAAATTATTCACTGGAATTCCGATTTGTATCGTATACAGTAAAAATAATTATAAACAAATGATTGGGGTCACTGAGTCCCCCCCGCACTACCATTAGCGTTAGTATCGAGTGCACGCCTGCTCCCGGGGTAAAGCCTTTTTAAGTCTTCTCGCTTTAAATATTAAAAAGTAACACAATTATTCTTCATCGGAATTTTATATTCTTTTTCATAAATTAACATTAATTCTAAATGCTAATTCTGCGAGGTTTAAAATTACAGTTCTCTTTTAAACAGTTATTTACAGTTATAACATTTATCTAAAAAAATCATTTTACATTTTTGTATACAATGTCGTGCACGCAGTTTTACTTTCCTTACAGTTCAGCTATTATATCAAGAATAATGTTTTATTTTTTTTAAAAATGAACTCGGGCGAAGAGCCGGTGTTTCAGCCAGTATGCGTTTAATGTATCAGTACTGAAGAAGGTATTTTATAAATAATTTCTTAATACTAAATTAAGAACAAGTTTAATAATTATTAGGGACTTTCATGGGCTTGTCTTGTAGAGCAAATTTTTCAAAGGAAGGTTTAACATCAGAAATTGACACTCTGAGTTATTTTTCTATATTTAGCTGAGATCTATATTTTGTCTTCAAAGCAGCCACCGCAGAAAATCCAGTTTAACAAAGGTGGAATGTTGAAAATGGTAATAGTATATGAAGTGCTTTGGTTTTCAGTACAGAGAATTCATCATCCACCTCTACCCAAAATTCAAAGAGCGATTTATTACAAAATTGCCTTTTAATTTTGCACTGGATGTGAAATCTATGAAGATTTCACATCCAGTTCGGAAGTTGAGAGCCCTTCTGGAGTATCTTGAAATAAATCCCTAATCCACTCTTGTAACTTGCAACCAAGTTGTCCTCATCCAAAAAATACTTTTTAATATTCTTTGCCAGCATGTCTAAATGATTTTACATGGTTATAAAAACAACTTTCACATGTTGTTCTTCAGATTTGTAAGTTTTAACACATAACGAGCTGGGGCTTTTTTTCCCCATCATTTACTTCAGTAGTGGTAAATCCAAAATTTAAGTATTTTTGAGAATATTTCCTTGATTTAATTTTCGGAATCATGCTCGTCTGTGTACTTGTTGATCCTTTATTATCATCGAATGTTTGCTTACGACTTAAAAATGTATGTATGATTTTGTTTTAATCTACTGCCGTAAATACTTAATTAACGTGAATTACAATTAACGTGCAAATTAAAAAATGTACATTCATGATAGATTCAATAGCTATAGAAGTATTAAGACAACCAAAACTGACTGGAATTGTACAAAGAAAAGCATTTTTACATGTTTTGCGCAGACATCCGATAGGTTGCCCAGACTCACGCAAACGTATCCGATAATGCCAAATGTGATGGATATGATAGAGAGCAACATAGACTAGACTATTTTTCTAATGACATTTGTACTTTGAGAAATGGATGCTAAAGGAAATAAATCTTTAATTAAATATATCATTTTGTGAACTGTTCCAATTTAAAAAAATAGAGAAAGAAAAATAACATAATAATAAGTAAGTAATATATATTTAAAGTAAAAAAAAATGTCTTAAAATATATATTGCTTAAGGGGACTTGGCACCCTTTGAGCAAACTTTTTTATTAACGTATTTAAAAATTATATTTTAACATTTTATACAATGTTTCTGTTCAAGAAAATGTTACCAGATGAAAAATTTCATATATATTATTCACACAATTTTAAACATTTAAATTTTTTGAAGAAAAAATTGGGAAAATTCTAAAATCCTACTCCTTTTGTAAAAATTAATTTTTTGACCTGAAATTTTTTATAATATTCTTATGGATGTTCTTAACAACTTTAGGGATCGATTTTAGAATAACTGTATTCGTTTTCGAGAAAAAAAATAAAATGTTGATATACAGGCTAAAAATCAACGAAAAAGCCAACATGTCTTACATTTTTTTTTTTAAAAAAAGTATTCAGTTTATAGCAAAACGGATCCCTAATTTAATTACATGCCTTATTTTTAACACGCAAGAAAAAAAATGGAAGTGATTGGTAAATAATTGTCGAAGGAGTAGCATTTTGAATGCACTAAGGTTTCGAAAAACACAAACTGAGAAAAACCACTTTAAAGTTTATAATTCTGAAAAAATAATTATTATAAGCGTAATTAAACTTAAAATACCACTTTAAGATATTACTTATACGTTTTTCTTTAAAATAATTGCATTTTCATATGTTTTCAACCCACACATTTTTATAAATGGTCAACTTTTAGAGAGAAATTGCACAAGAAAATTCAAGAAAAACGTTAAAAAAAAATTTTTTTCTGTCACTACAGAAATTTTAGCTGTTTTTCTTCTTATAATATTAAAGTATTACATTTGTATGAAAAATATATCAGGAATAAGAACTGAAATTATAAAATTATTAATATAAAATGCCTTAATTTAAAAAATTTTACATGCACACATTTCACAAGGAAGAAAAATTACATTATTGTATTGCCTCGGAAATATTCTGCTTTTAATACTACACATTCTTTTTTATAGTTATTATTTCTATTTATAAAATAGATTTTTTTATCATAACGCATTTTTAGCTTTTTTCTAAAAAGGGGTGTGGCTGAATTGCCTAATTTGTTTTCAAATGAAGTTTTATTCAACTTCTAACTTTCCGACATGCACAAGTGATATATCAATCGAAAGATAATAATGCAAAGAACAAGATTAAATGAAAATAAAAAAACGATAGGTTTGTGATTTTGGGGTACCAAGTCCTCTTAAAAGTTACATATACAAAAATTTAATATACTTATTGTATTAATTTGTACGGTTTATAATTAAAATCGTATTGTAACTTTAGCGTCTCTATCTCAAAGTGCATTTTTATTGCAGTGAATACATTATTGTTGTACAGGTGGGGGGGGGCGAGAAAAATTATGATTGAAAATTGGGTCGCCAGTATTGAAAGTTTGAGAAACACTGACTTATGTTACTAATTTGTATGGTTTATAATTAAGATCGCCTATTGTAGCTTTAGCGTCAAAGTGCATTATTATTGCATTCAGTACATTATTAATGTATAAGGGGGGCGCGAGAAAAATTGTGATTGAAAATTGGGTCGCCAGTATTGAAAGTTTGAGAAACACTGCCCTAATGGAATCATGATACAAGGCCCCTTGAGAGCCAGCTACGCCAGTGGTAAATACGTACTTGGCGTTAGTCAGGCTTTGGGACTCCACGAGGCGGGAGTATATGTTACGCCACTGTAATGTTCATATATACACTTTTAGACGTTCTGTTCATTAATTATAAACAGTCTCCCAACATTGCACGTTCAGTTGCTTTCTCTCAACGCGCCAACAGCCCGCGTTGATTGAAGACGGAACTTTCAATGACAGTGACATTATCAATGATTTCATAGATTATGAAGACGGATAGAAAGAAACGGATTCTTTGAGAGTGGATAAAACATATGTAGGTATGATGCTTTACAACAAATTGGAAAGCTGCAAAAATTGGTATCTATTGCTTAAAATAGATACCAGTTCCGAAAGGAGTATGAAATTTCAAAAAGAGCTTCGATCATGCATATCTAGTTATCATAACATTTACAAGCAACTGACTAACCGACCTTCATCGTAAAGACTTATGTCTTACTTTATGGTGCCAAAAATTAAATCAATTGAAATTGTATCTTTATGTGACGAAAGCGATTATGTGAACTTATTCATCACAGGAAGATGAGCGCTTTGGATTTCGATAAGTAGCAGTGAATTATGTATGTGCATTTTGAAAACCTCTTCATGTATACAATGAGAAACTAAATGTTTCCATGTGTAATTTAATTATTTATTTTGTTATGGAAGTACCTACTTTCTCATAAATTTCGTAAATAATTGGCGTAATTTCTTAGTGTGACTTTTTTTTATGCAGTTCCTCTCAACCGCATAAAAAATTTTGTAGTATTTCGACGAATTTGTTTGTTATACGTAAGAATTTATGAAATATATTTTCGAATGTTTTTTTGTGTGGTTTATTTTTATGCGGTCCCTATCTACCGCACAAAAACAGTTTTACTGTATTTATGATTTTTAGCAGTAATTACATCTCGGTGTTTTTGTCTACGTTTTTTTTTACGTTTTTTACGTTTCGTAACCCTCCCGTGAAAGTACTCTGTGTACTCCAGTGGCTGTTGATGATAGATAGCGTTTTTAGCCATGTACAAGTTACAGAAAAGGCTAGGAGAAGAGATTGCACCTATTTGCCAAGAGAGCATTTGATGAATATTTATAGATTCAGCTTGTAAAAAGTGAGGAGGAAGTCATAAAAAAAGTGATATTGTGGAATGCATTCTTAAAAATGAAGACAGTATCGAAATAGTGAACAATTCGGTATAGGGTGAATGTGATCTTCTCTAATGTTGTCGGTGAATCTTGTTTTCCATATGGAACTCCAAAAGTCACTTGTTAAATTTTCATCGGATACAGCTAGAAGTTCCCTTTTTAAACAGTCCACCAGTGCAAAAGCACTCGGCAAGATCATTGAGACAGTTAGAAACTCACCTACCTTCCTGCACTGATTGAAGATCTAAGACTTAAAAAGAAGAAAGAGAGGTCGCGTGACCTCTCTTGTAAGGATAAGCGATGTCCCCAACGTCAGAAAAGCGAATGAAAGGGCTTTTGATGCTCAATACTAGGTCCCCTTCCTACCTCAACTAGTGGTGCGTTGTCTACTACTCCAGTGATAGAAAACAAACAAACATCGTTGCCTCATCGGCTGCGAGGAAATCGATACCTCAGAGAGCTCAGAATCAGAGTCTACGAGGAAAATGCCCCATTTTTTCATCGCCCCTAAGTGAGCTGGGGGGCACAAATAACTTCAAGAGTAAATGCTCCTTCGTTTCTATCCCAAATCACAGTGAGCTTTCTTAAAGTGATAGTGGCTGACGCTGAGTACAGAAAACTCACTCGCTTTCTGATTGAATCAGAGGCAGCATTTAAATCCTGTATGCTAAAAGAATGTCCCTTGTAATTAGGGGAATTCCAATTAATACCGAATTCGATGACATAAAATCCGCTATAGAACACAAAGTAGTTCAATTAACGAGACAAAAAACTAAAATTCCTCTGTCATTATCTTAAGTACAAATTCAAAATAGCGGTATCACCGAACGTATATACGACCTGATCGAAATATACGACACTGGAATCGAAGTCGAAGGCTACAAGCAGAAAAACCAAATACAATATGTGCTGCCACTTCCAGGAATGATTTCATTTCTCAAAAGTGTGTCGAATTTGAAGGCTCTCATTCCTTTGAAGAATTTAAGCTCGAATTTTTAGGCCAGGCAAGTCCAACTGCTCTGGGAATCTTGCGGCGAATTGGTGTCGATGTTAACGTTAAAGTGACAAGCACCTTTAACAGATCTTTAAGTATCATTCTTCATCCCCTTCCATTTATATAGGCCACGTCTCCGTGAATCCGAAACAGGAATAATAAATGCAAACTTTTAGATAATTCTCTATTTATGTAAACTAGTGTTTTTAGGTTTTAAAATTTCGAAATGTTTCTTCCTGGTTTCATATTTCTATTCGTAATGGGTTCTTTCTTGACAATCGACTTAAAAAAATCTGTCAATTTAAAGTAAGGAATAGTAATCAAAGAACAGATGAACTGAATTTTTTTTATTCCACATTTCAGTGTATCATGATCACCAAAATTTGCCAGAATTAAATCATTATCATACCGTAAAATTCTGTCAAGTCTGAGGTACCCTGTTTTTGAAAGCACCAAATCTGTATTATATATGAAATGTGTTTAACTTGGACATATTACTAATTTCAAACGACTATTGATAGTTTAGCGTCTTATTGGTACTTAAGTATTATCTCAACAATAGCCATTTCTATTAATAACTCGCCAAGTTGGCAACCATGGGCTTCGTTTCATTTAATGTCGCCAATAGGTTGCGATAATACCTAATACCGTCTTATTTTATGTGTGGATTGATGCAAAAAATCGTCATTTTTTCCAAAAGGCATCTTATGCTTCTCTTTAACCAAATTATTACAGTGTTAGGAACTTACGTATTATCACATCCTTAAAGGCGACATTTTATGAAATGAAGTACATGGTTGCTAATTGTGCGAGTACGACACATGCGAAATCGGGGTTGCCAACATGGCGAGTTATCTTTAACGTCGGCATTGTTGCGATAGTACCTAAGTACCGAGTTTTAGCATTTAAAAAAAAGTAAATATTCAAAACACTTTCCAGATTAAAAAAAAAAAATTTTCTGCATCGACACTTTTAAAATAACAGTACTATATATTACCGCAACAATTGCCAATATTCAAGATAATTAACAAAGCTGGCAACACCAACTTCGCTTGTGTCGTATGCTCTGAATTGGAAATCATGTGCTTCTTTTAGAATAATATCACCAACAGTTTGCGATAATACGTAAGTACCAAAATAATCTATGAATTCAAAATATTTTTGCTATTGGAAACCCTTACCTGGAAACTTTTTCATTGCATCCTCACACTTAGTTACTATTATTGAAACTGAACAGATGAAGAAAAATAAAGATATTAAATATTTAATCTTGATCCACATGTTTTCGTTTAAATCAATAAAAAAATTTCATAAATAAGTACCATTTTCTTCTTTAAATTTATTTTATGTATGAAATTGAAATAGTTAATGTCTCGTATCAATCAAAAAATCACGGTCTGCTTAACTTTAATATCATCTTTTATTTTTGTGCGCTAACGAGTTTCAACATACCATAACTAACAGCGGTGATTGCTAAGTTTCTCTGTCTTTTTTTTTAAAAAAACCCTATTAGAATTAAAATCTATTAATTAAAAGGATTTTCCACTATTCAATTTCCATAATCGGCAAATACCAACGATGCGCGAATCATTAGTGTAAGATAAAATCTCTTTTGAATGGACAGCACACAGCAAACAGAGTAGTTAAGGGCAGCATTATTATGAAGGACATCACGATTATGTGACAGTTACGTAAGCAAAATTGTGCTGGATTTATTCATGGTTTGACGTGAGGAATTCAGTTAAACTTTTTTTCTTTTATCGTCTTTAAACTTCTCAATGCTTAACTTTCGGAAGCTGAGCATTGAGAACTTTAATGAAATACAGTGGCTAAATTTGGTAGGCGTGTTTATTCATCTGTAAGATGACGTTGATTTAAGTATCGTGCTTAGAGCATGTAATGTTAGTAGTGCCACTATGAATATGCAAATCAGGTTTGCTTTAAATATTGTCTGCAAAGTTTGTGAGCGTTATTTATCGTTAGGATTTGACACAGTGAATTGATGTTAATCAAAAATGTCTTTAATACAAAGAAGCTATTATCAACAACTGACTGAGTTTGAACGAGGACGTGTAACAGGGCTAAGAAAAGGTAGATTGTTTTTCAACGATATTGTAAATGTATCCCTTGTCCATGATCGTTGGCCGCCGTAGACAAGAAAAAATACTGCCTCAAGACCAGGTTCCGGGTGTCATTATGGGGAGAAATTTCCTATGACAGAGCAAGATAATGAACTCAGTTCATGACATCCCATGACAAAGACAAACACGTGCTCTCAATTGAATTCAAAACAAACATTACACTAATAGTACTTGTTGTTCTATATGTAAAACTCAGATAAAATTTCAAATTTCATATTTGGATAAAGATGTTCAAGTGTTAGGAAAACAAATTACTTCAAAAAGATTTTTTAAAATTAAAAAAAAAATCTTATTTTATGCTTATACTTTTAAATAAAATGCATTTTGTATACATATGTACTTTTTAAGAGAAAGTTCCTGCAAAGAACAAAACTTGGCAACACCGAAGCGCGTGAACTGATTAGCTGGAAACACAAGATACACTCATGTCCAAAATTATCTTTACATACCCAAAAATGATGATATTCAATGAAATATCCAATCAATGTGATCCGTATTTGCAGGGAATGTGTGAAAACCAAGCCTAATTACATTATCCAATCAAAAGTAATCAAACGGTTTGTGATATGCAAATCTAGGCGTTACGTCATCCAAGGGTGTGAATCAAGCGCTTTGCGCAAACTGAATATTTGAGTGAATTTCTGCAACATAGCGTTTGATTTCAGTGTGTAGGGACTCAAAGTGGTTTGTTATGGCTTCGAGGTATCATTTGGAAGAATCTGTAAAGTGGCGAATTATCGGCCGTTTAGAAGCAGGGCAGTCAATCACGGAAACAGCCACATGTCTGAATATTTCAAGACAGACAGTCTCTAAGCTATGGAAACAGTTTCAAAATGATGGAACTGTTGTAAGGAGGCCTGGACAAGGTCGGAAACGAATGACAACTGCTTCTGAAGATCGGTATCTGGCATTAACTGCCCGTCGTAACAGAAAGGCTACTGCTCGCCAGTTAAGTTCAGAGCTTGCAGCCGCCACTGGAGCTGTTGCATCACGGCAAACAATATACAGAAGGCTTAACGAAAAAGGCCTTTATGCCAGAAAGCCAAGGGTATGTGTTTTACTGTCTTCACAGAAAAAGAGGGATCGCTTTAATTGGTGTAAAGAACATCAAAACTGGACTGAACATCAATGGTCCCATGTTCTCTTTACTGATGAGTCGCGGTTTAGTTTAACAGGTGATTCTAAACGTGTTTACATCTGGAGGGAGTCAGGAACACGAAATGATCCCTCGAACATTGTGGAACGTGACCGTTTCGGTAGTGGAGGTGTGATGGTATGGGGGGAATAATGATCGATGGACGTACGCCTCTACACGTGTTCAGAAGCGGATCTGTGACAGGCCAGATATATCGGGATGAGGTCTTAGATCCTTATGTAAGACTTTTCAGGGGTGCATATGGACGTGACTTTTTATTTATGGATGATAATGCTCGTCCACATCGAGCAAACCTCGTTGATGAATTCCTTGAAAGTGAAGACATTAAGCGAATACCTTGGCCAGAAAACTCTCCTGACCTTAACCCAATAGAGAACTTATGGGACTACCTTGGAAGAGCCATTGCACGTAGACATCCTCCTCCTAGAGATGTAAATGGCCTGAAGACTGCATTGCTGGAAGAGTGGAGTTTAATTCCCCAGACTGTGATTAACAACGTTATTTCCAGCCTTAAAACACGTTGTGATATGTGTGTACGAGTCAGGGGAGATCATATTCCATATTAAATTCGTAAGACTTAATTCTTTTTCTGAATCATTCCTTTTTTTCTTTTAACTCTCTTTGTCACACTTTATTACCATTTTTATTGTTTCATGCTACATGTGGTAATCTTCAATTTTTTCTTTTGCATTTATGTGTCATAATGTTATGTATCATTCCACGAAAATTCATTAAATTATAAGTCATAGTCTCTGAGAAATCCGTGAATTTATGCATGTAAACATTATTTTGGACATGAGTGTAGTTTTTATCGAGTGACTATGACGTCACATGAGTTTTTGAATTGATTGGCTAGAACAGGCCCAACCCGCGGCCCATTTGGAGAATTTTTGCGGCCCAATTGAAGTTTCTGTCTATATTATTTTAGACATTTGGACTACAGACGATTGAATCGAAAATATCGTGTTTTGACCCATCCCCACCTCTCCCCATGCAGTTTTTACCGAAATAATTTTTTTCCTTCATTTGACTTCCAAGCAATTGTAATAACAGGTGTTAATGGATGAAGGAAAGCAGATGAGCTTGGGTGTATTATTCTTCTTTCAACGAGAACTTCGTTGAGAGTGAGTAGTGTATTTAGTTCTATTTGTCAGATAAATAATTTATGTCTATATTTTTAAGTTCAGATTAGTAGTCTTTTTCTTGTTTTTTTGGCAATGAAAGAATCCGATGAGGGATTTAATGAGTTGCCTCAGGACTGTCAGACCAGCTAGTAGAAATGTAAGATAATTACGGCAGCAGAATAAAAATGTTTAATATTTTAACCTTCTGAAATTATGTAACTTTTTCATCTTATTATATATGTTTAATTACGGTGCAATAATTAATATCATACAATAAGAAACTAAACATTTGGCTATCGGGCAGAAAAAAAACTTTTTTTGACAAACAGTGTAATAATTACAAAGCTGTTCTTCTTTACTTAAGGGGACTTGGCACCTTTCAAAAACCTAAAATCGATGAAAATATCGATTTTTCAATTTTTAGTTTAAAATGTAGTTTGATACCTTTGGTACAATTGAGGGAAGTTTTGAAACGATCTGATTATTTTAAACGCAGTAAAATGCATTTTAAATATTTTGACAGCTCTGTCAGCAGTTTAAATGCCACGCCCACCTCAATGTTTACATTTTTTTACTTGAGAATAAATCCATTATTTTACATTAAAAACTACAGAGAAGCAGAGGAATCCGTTAAGCTGTGACTGTAACTATCAGCAAAGTTGTTTATTTACATTAGCTTTGCCATTTTCGCTTGCTGTGTGATTTTTAGTTTCATTAGTTTTTAACTTCATAGAAACCTAAAACAGCATTTTTTAATGCTACTTCAATCATAATTTTTAATGCTACTTCAATCATACATTCATTCATTTTATTATTTCTTATCTCAATTATGCCTCTTAGAAAACGTTCAGTACGTGCTTTGCAAATGAATGAAAAGCGATGGTGTAAAGCGAAAGTTGATTGTGAAGTGAACAAAAATTCAGTTTTTTCAAATGTACGCCTGGAAAAATTGAACACTGTGGTAAAAAAGGATACCTCTGCTATTGGAAATTATATATTGGTGGACTTTAACCAAGTTAACAATCTTCTTCGAAGTGCAAAGTGCCAATATTGTGAAAAACAAACTTTGAAACTGGAGCTTGGAGCCAAGTTGGGATTTTTATACAATTTAAAACTATTGTGTAGCAATTGTGATGAAAACAAAACTGTTGTAAACACATCTCTAAAGTCTGTTCAGACCAGCCATGATGTGAATTTGAGAATAACTCAAGCTTTTTCACATATTGGGAAAGGTTATTCAGCTATAGAAAAATTTTGTATGGTGATGAATATAGATCCTTTTTCATCAACTACATATGGGAAGTGTGCGAGACGGCTGGATAATGCATATACTCTGGCATCTGAAAACATATTTGCGGAAATCCACCGAGAAATTAAAAATGTGTACGAGAATGGAGCTGAAATCACAGACTTAAGTGTTAGTTTTGATGGAACGTGGCTAACTCGTGGTCACACCTCACTTATCGGTGTAGGATGTGTTATAGATATGCTCACCGGATATGTTGTTGACTTTGAAGTGATGAGTAAGGTGTGTCGTCATTGCTCTGTGGCAAAAATAAGCTAGGCCAGTCAAGTGCTGAATTCAGCATATGGTATGAAGGACATAAAAGCGAATGTGATATAAATCACTTGGGCTCATCTACATCAATGGAAATGGAAGCTGCATTAACCTTGTGGAAAAGATCCACATCACTTGGATTCCGTTATATTACAGTATTATCCGATGGTGATTGTAAAACGTTTAACTACTTGTGCGAGAAAAAAAGTGTATGGACCTGACATTGTGATAAAAAGGAAGAATGTATTAATCATGTTAGTAAGCGGTTAGGAACAGCTTTGAGATCTACTGTAAAAGACTGTCGTGCTCAAGGTATTTCTTTAGGTGGTAAAGCTCATGGTAGTTTGAAAGAAGCCACGATTAAAAAATTAACTACTTACTACCAAAAGGCTATTTTGAGAAACAAAGGGGATGTGAATGCTATGAAAACAGCAATATATGCTACATTGTTGCATAGCATTTCTACAGATGCTAAACCTCAACATTCGAAGTGTCCTGCAGGAGAAAACTCATGGTGTTTCTACCAATCTGCGATTGCTAATGGGGAAAAACCTAACAATCATAAATTAAATGTAGGAACACCAATAAATGAAAAGTTTCTTACAAAAATTCTACCGATTTATCAAAGACTTGCATCTAATGAATTGTTAGAAAGATGCATTCGATGTGAAACACAAAATGCAAACGAAAGTTTGCATAGCATGATTTGGGCAAAGTGTCCGAAAGAAATTTTCGTAAACAAAAGACGTGTTAAGCGGGCAGTAACAGAAGCTGTCTGCGAATACAATAAGGGTACAGTACGCACCATTGTAGAAACACAGAAAGCATTAGGTGTAGCTACTGGAGGTTCAACGAAACAACTTGCTACTATCTTAGATTGTCGAAAACAAAAATTTAGAAAACGTCGTCAAAATGCCAGTAATAAGCTGGCTCTTAAACTTATTAAAAAAGCAATACATAAAAAAGAGTTATTAGCTAGGAGGAGAGAAGGAATGACTTATGGCGCAGGCCAATTTTAAAACAAACCTGTTTTGAAAAAATAATACATTTTAGCATAAATTTGTTTTACTTTATTTTATTTTAGATATTGATTTAAGTAGCAAATTATTTTTATAAAAGCTTTTAAATTTTCTATTGTACATTTCATGTATTTTTATTACATTTATTTCATGTATTTAATTTATTTTTTTAATATATTTCATAGATGTTTCTTGTAAAAATAAGTCACAATGATATTTCCTATTTTTCGTAATTTTGGGCTCACAGACAGGCACTTTAAAAAAGCTTATATTTTTGTTTAATATTTTGAAATTGAATTGTATTATGTTTTATTTTAAAGGTATATATTTATACAACATATTGAAAAATTATTACAAAATTTAGACATTGTTTTGATATATATTTGCTGATTGGTATTCTTAAAAATGCATTTTCTCAGTTCGAGTTTTTTCATGAAATCATGGTCTTTAAAAGTACAAAACTTCTACAGATATTTATCAAACAACTTGAATTTTGGTGTGTATCTTTATTACAATGTGCTTAATTAAATTAGGGATCCATTTTTTAATATTTTGAATAAAAAAAAAAATTATAAAAGAAAATGTAGCAGAAGTCATGTTTTTTTAGCTTTTTTTCCATTAATGTTTACATTTTATTTTTTTTTTCCAAAACTAATTTGTTTGTTGCAAAATCGATCCCTAAAGTTATTACTCATAGTCTAATAAATCCCAAAAAAAATTTTGGTGTCAAAATAATGATAATTGTAAAAGAAGAAGAATTTTGAAAATCGGTAAAAATTTTTTAAAAACTTTAAATTTTATTTTAAATTTAGGAATTTTTTTCATGGTGAAATTTCTTAGTTTAGTAGTAACTGTTAATAATATACAAAAAAAATATTTTAAAACCCTTAAATAAAAAAAAATTGAAAAAAGGTGCCGAGTCCCCTTAATTGCGTTTTTGCATTTGAAATAAAAAATTTGAAAATCTAAATCAATTTTATGCAAACATACTGTAACACAAGTATAAAATGTGAAGATGTTACGCACATAGTTGTTATACTACGTAACCTCAGATGGCAGCATAAATCTACTGTAGATAAGAACCTTGTAGGTTAAGAGACATTCTTCCACCAACAAGTGCAATCGGTCGACTTTCAACTTTGTTGTGATTGCGATCCAGTAAAAGGTAAACTTGGTGTTTTTTGATCATATCAATAATTGAATGTTGATCATATCATATTTTGAATGCTGTATGATAGCAAAATATTTTGAATATTTTTTTTTATTTTGATATGTGCGGCCCACCTCAGTTTAGTAAATTTTTACGTGGCCCCCCAACCGATTTGGGTTGGTCATCCCTGGGCCAGAATCACGTGGCTATCACTATCATGTGACTATGACGTCACATGAATTGAGCCCATTCTCGTAGTTATTTCTCGCGTCCTGACCAGAGATGGATTAAGGTAGTTGGAGGCCCCTGGCGGTAAAAGGTTTGAGGTCCATGGGCTCAAGAGTCGAAAAACTAAAATAGTGAAAACACTCGCTTACTTTAAATTCTGAAAAAATAAAATGTATTACTAATAATATAACTCAGCGGCTAAAGAAAAATCTTAATTAAATCTTAAAAAAATTAAAAACCTTACTGCAGAGCTTACAGTTCTGCTAAACAACTTGATTTCTCTTTGGAAAATTCATCCATTATTTTTGCTATATCGATTTTGTCCAAAACATTTCGTTCTGTATATAATATGGCCATGTTCTTCGTCTTCTCTCCCATAGTACTTCTTAAATTATTTTTAGCACGTTTTAAAACCGAAAAAGATCTTTCACCTGATGTATTCGATACCGGTATTGTTAAAAATATTTTCAAAAGTATTTCTACATTAGGATTTCTCTTGCAGCTCGATAAATTTCTAGTGGAGATTTTCATTGTATCTTTGTTTTCTCTCTCTTTTCATTTTTTCTTCCAATTCACATCGTCAAAATTAAAAAATTCAATATAGTCTTTGTAAGTTTCCTTTAATTTTTTTGTAGATTTCTTTTTAATTCCAGGTTATAACCTCTCGTCAAAAATACAATAAAATGTTCTATAACAGTTTGATAAATCTCAGCTCTTCGGGATAGTTCAGCGCTTGCCCTATCGCATATGACATAAAATTAATTCCCTGTGAAATTTTCCCTTCTTTCAGAAATTCATATCCGACTTCTTTACTTTCACCAAAAGTAATTTTTTTTACTGCCTGTGAGCTTGTCCAGCTTCCTCTTCAAACGAGAACCCTGGTAAATCATTTGCTTCTTGTTCCACTTTTCCAAATTCATTTAAGAAATTTTGAATACAATTTTTTAGAGATTTTAGAAAGCGCTAGATCCTTTTAATTATATTCACACTCAACTTATCGCAATGATTTGCTATTAGCGTTTATTCTCTGGAATCTGGTATTCCGAATCATGGTCATTAGGGAAGTTTCATTTTTTTCCCATCTGTTTCAAAAGGGAAGCAGCCTCTAATGTGTGTATTGTGGTTTTTTTCCTCTCATTCGTATCACGGATTGCAGCTAATTCATTCAATATGTTACCTAGATAATTTTTTCTTCTTCTTGGTGTTGGGGTATTTTCTTCCATTCATCAGTGAACTTCAATCAAATTTGTAAACTTTTTTAATTATTCCAATTTCATTTTTTTAAATTGGAAAAAATATTTAAAACTTTATTCATGGAATATTTCGTGTACATAATAGTGAACGATATTTTATGTATGCATGTTACTCCAGCTCTATTTTTAAAGAATGGAAGAGTCTGAAAATGACGTAGGAAGTCTTGAGCAACTCTTGCTGTATGCGGACGAGCATTATCTTGCTGGAAAATTGCCCCTGGGAGACCATTTAGGAAAGGTCCCACATGGGGTTGAAGAATATCATCAACGTAACGTTGGCCCGTTAAGGTTCCACGCATCACAATTAAAGTGGACCGGCTATCATAGGCTATGGCCGCCCAGACCATTACACCAGCTGTGCGAGCAGTGTGACGTAGAACAGTGTGTGTGTGGGGGGGGGAATTGTACCGCTCACCAGGGCGCCTCCACACCCGTACACGGTTATCATCTGTCCCCAAAACAAACCGGGATTCATCCCTAAACACAACCTTTTGCCAATTTGTGACATTCCACATTGATCTGACTTGGCACCACTGTAGACGCAGTAGCCGATGTTCCGGAGTTAAAGGGAGTGCACGGAAAGGGCGTTTGGATTTAAGATTATTTGCTTTCTGCAAGGTGTCTGGAAATTGTTTGTGGAACAATTGCTACGCCTACGTCTGCTCGTATCGTTGAACGAGTCACTGTGGGGTCCACAAGTGCTTGCCGCACGATCCTCTCTCCTTGTGGTCTTCCTGGTCGCTCCAGACCCGGTTTTCCGCGCGTGGGTACCTTCTCGTGTCCACTGCTCCCAACAATTTCTAACGTCACACTCCGAACGATCCACCTGGCCAGCAACACGGCGCGTCGACCAGCCTGCAGTTTTCATCCCGATGACCAGGCCTCTCTCAAACTCGCTTAAGGTATGTGACTACCCCAAAATCCTACGTTTGGAGAAAATTTTCGAATTTTTTTTAATGTTTTTATTTTATAGCCCATACGCTTAATATTCCAAAAATACTTTATTTTAGTTCCTACGATATTTAGAAGCTAAGTTATAGCTTATTTAGTAAACCGGAAATGGGTGTTTAAAAGGGACATAAAAATGTAAACAAAAAGTTTGAACGTCTTTTTTGTGACTTTTAAGCAATATATAAATACCTAATATTTATGGTAAATATAGATCAACGTATCCTTTACTTATTTATTAAGTATCCGTTACTTATTTTTTTAATCTGGCAACTGTTTTTTTTAATTCAAGCTTGTTTTACTGAATGGCAATAATATTATCGTTTATAGTTTGTTTACATTGTTCATTCTAAAGCGTTCTTCTTAATTATTACTTACTTTTGATATTTTTACAGTTTATTCATTAATTTTCGTTCAATTTTAACGTTTTATTTGATTGTGAATAATTTCAAAATGCCGAAAGCTAGATCGAAAGTGTCTAGAAAGAGAAAGTTTTATGGTTAGCATTTAACAGTAATAATACGCCTGCAAGTGAAGCGAAATTGAGCACTTTTGACAGTATTGATGTGCATGAACCTGAATTTCATGGTTCTACAGGGAATAGAATTATTAATTTCCATGCTTTGATGGGAATTATTTCAATCTTGTGTTGTCCGGAATGTTATGCAACTGGATTGAAACTGGCAGAAGATTCTAAGGAAGGGCTTTGCTCTAATTTGTGTGCGGCTTGCAGTTGTGGATTCTTGACTGGCTTTACTTCTACTCCTAAAGAAAAAAAAATTCTCTCTCAATACTTTATTGGTATTTGGATTGAGATTGATTCACAGCTGGTAAGAAGTTGTTATGCACTTTAAATTTGCCATGCGTTTCTAAAAATACCTTTAGAGCTCATGAACTCAAACTGCTGGAAGCAGTACAATTATGTTCTGAAGAAAATATGAAAGCTGCATCTAAAGAAGTGCAAATTTTTTTAAAAAATACAACTTGTGGTGTTTCGGTAGATAGCACATGGCAGCGGAGAGGCCATATGTCACTTAATGGCTGTGTTTCAGATATTTCATTGATACTGGAAAAATTTTAGATCTGGAAGTAATGACTCAGTATTGTAAAATGTGAGCATGTATGTTCAAATTATAAAGGTTCCTCTGGAAACATGGAAGCTGTTGGAGCTGTAGGTATAGATTCGAACCGGGCACCTTCCATTCCGAGCGCCAGTACTTTATCGATCACGCCAAAACGATCGTCTTCGCGTGATGTCTAAGTACTGGTTTACTTAGATACCGCTACACTACTCTCCCACCAGTGAGGTGGATAGGCGAACGATTTTTCCCCCGTTTGTTTGTTTTTGGAGAGAGATCATGTTTTTTTATTTATTTACTTATTTTATTCTCTCTCTCTCATTCTTATTTATTTTTCTTGCTGAGATGAGAGAAAGATGATCTATTGTTTGTTTCGGAGAGAGTATGTGTTTTATTTACATTTTTCTTCTCTTATTTATTATTTTTTTTCACTCTCCCTTATTTTTATTTTTCTTGCGGTAGATGGCGCCATTACAGTTCAGAAAGTTGCGTTTTCTTGCTTCAGTCCAGGGTCACCAATGTAGGTATAGATTCGAACCGGGCACCTTCCGATTCGAACACCAGTACTTTATCGATCACGCCAAGACGATCGTCTTCGCGTGATGTCTAAGTACTGGTTTACTTAGATACCGCTACAGAGCTTTTAGAATTTTTGAAAGGCCACTAATCAAACGAGACCTGCAATACACCGAGTACTATGGTGATGGTGATTCCAAGGGCTTTTTACAAGTGAAGGATATATATGGTGAAAACAGCGTCACAAAACTTGAATGTATAGGACATATACAAAAAAGAGTAGGCTCACGTTTAAGGAAACTAAAAAAGAACACCAAAGGACTTGGTCGGAAGGAGAAATTAACTGATAAATTTATCGATAAACTGCAGAACTATTATGGGATAGCCATCCGCAGCAATGTTGGATGCCTCGAAAAAATGCAATCTGCTGTAATAACTGCCTTCTTTCACTGCTGCTCTAGCAATAAAAATCCCATGCATGGGTAATGTCAAACAGGGAAAGACAGCTGGTGCAAGTATAAACAAGCATTATGTGATGGTGAAGTATTTGTGCACAAAACAGCAGGCCTTTCAAATTCAGTGATTAAAGTGATAAAGCCTACTTATTTAGCACTCTTTGATAAGGAGTTGCTAAAAAAATGCCTCCATGGCAAGACTCAAAATAATAATGAAAGCTTTAATAATGTATTGTGGTCTATTTTGCCGAAAGAAATTTTTATTCATAAAAAAACTTTGTTTTTGGGTTCATACATGGCTGTCATCGGCGATCCAACAACCGGTTCCCCTCCCCCCTACATCAAAATAGTAGAAGAAGCCTAAATCATATAGGCTGGCTCTTAGGCGCAAGATATATATGCCAACGACTGTGTTCTAGTAACATGCTAGCGTGTAGCAGGCAGCTGATTGGACGAGCCAATCGTTGATGTAATTTCCTGGGTCATTCTGAAATCTGAGGTCTTGGCAGAGAGCTGAGAAAGTGCTCTCTGATTGGTGCATGGCGGGTGAGGATAGTGATTCTCATTGGCTGCTCAAATCTCTCAGAAAGAAATTTAAGACTAAGGGGGAGGGGCAAGCCCAGATGATGGGAATACGACAAAATTTAAAAAAAGAGATATATAAAAATAAAAGGAAAATTTTAGCAAGAGTTGTGCAATAAAAATTGCACTAATAATAAAGTTTAAGGCGGATAATAAGAGTCGAGAAGAATTCTTCTCGGTCTTTTAGTTGAATCTTGAGGATTATAGCTATTTAAATTTATCATATTACTATTATTGGTAAATTGCAGTGAGTTAAAAAAGTTTTTTGCGATTTTTTGAATGTAGGATTTAAAACTATTGATTTATTGGCTTTTCGAATGTCGTCATTTCTCATGTATCTGGTAGCTTTTACGATCATTCGGATTGTTGAATTTTGAAGAGTATCTAAGATATTAATATTAGTTTTAGCGGCGTATCCCCACACTAGGTACCCATAAGCTAAAATTGGACGCATAACGGCTGTATAGAGAAGCACTTTATTATTTCTAAATAATTCAGAATTCCGGCCAATTAAGGGGAATAGTTTAAACATTATTTTCCAGAATTTATGAATCTTCGAATTTGCGCTGGCTTATATAGCACCCTCTTCCTGATTGTAGCGCCACCTCGGCGTGTATGACCATGCGTATTGGCACAAAACTTGGATCACTTACATAACACATTACGCTGTACTTATTTGCAAAGCTTCGCGATTGTACTTAGCTTCCTTCTTGGGTCGCTATTTTCAATGTTCCTGAGTGTAGTACTGGGACGCACAATAAACATTATTTCCCTTTTATTTACTGTGGTGTATTTCTCTCGGGTTTGTGTGACTTTCCATGGAAATCACTTTATATTCCATGTTAAATCCATTTATATTCAATTTTTGGTGTAACTATTTTATTTTGAAGGCATGTTTGAATACAATTAAATTAAAACAATCTAAAATATAAACAATCAACGCCCTCCCCCTATGTGGGCCGCTGTAAAATTATCAAACGTTGACATGTCTGCGGCGATAAAAAGGTTGGGAAGCACTGTACTAGGCTACTGCGAGCATCAAATGTATTTAATAGTACATTTTATTTGTTTCTCATACTTTTTGCATTTATGACCGACTTCTACCCCTAAATGTTCGATAGCATTCAAATCAGCATACTAGAGTGGGCTCAGATAGATTTAATTACAATTCTTGGAAGTGTGATCATGATTTTGCTGAAAAATAAATGGAGTTCCCGAGAGCAATTTTTTGGTGGTATTTATACATTTAAACCTGTTTTTGTGCGGTAGATAGGGACCGCATAAAAGAAATCACACACACACAAAAAAAATATTTGAAAACTTCATAAATACTTACATACAACAAATAATTTTATTGAAATACTACACAAAACTTTTTTATGCGGTGGAAAGGGACCGCATAGAAGAAAATTAAGAGAACTCCAAACAGAATAAGTAAATAAATTCCACATGGAAACATTTTAAAAACATTTAATTCCTCATTGTATTGTAACGGATCTATCCACGAGCCTTCACTAATCCTCTCGCAGTAAATTCAGAGGCGGATTAAGGTAGTTGGAGGCCCCTGGCGGTAAAAGGTTTGAGGCCCATCGGCTCAAGAGTCGAAAAACTAAAATAGTGAAAAGAGTCGCTTATACTTTAAATTCTCAAAAGAAAGTGTATTGCTAATAATAAAACTCAACGACTAAGGAAAAATCTTAACTATATATGAAAAAAATTAAAAGCCTTATTGAGAGGTTACAATATTTTGTTGCACCACCTGATTTCTCTCTTCATCAATTATTCTTTCTCTCTTCGTCAATTATTTTAGCCATATTTATTTTGTCCGAAACATTTTATTCTGCATATAATATATGGCTATGTTATTCAATTTGTCTTTTCTTCTATAGTACTTAATTATTTTTTAACACGTTTTAAAACTGAAGAAGATCTTTCACAAGATGCATTCAATAACGGTATTGTTTGATAAATCTCAGGTCTTCGGGATAGTTCTGCTCTTGCCCTATCGCATATGATATAAATTAATTCCCTATGAAATTTTCCCTTCTTTCAGAAATTCATATAACCGACTTCTTTACTTTCATCAAAAGTAATTTTTTTTCAACTGCCTGTGAGCTTGTCCAGCTTCCTCTTCAAACGAGAACCCTGATAAATCATTTTTGCTCCTTGTTCCATTTTTCCAAATTCATTTCTGAAATTTTGAATATAACTTTCCTGAGATTTTAGTAAGCTACATCCTTTTAATTATGTTCACATTCAACTTATAGCAATGATTTGCTATTAACATTTATTCCCTGGAGTCTGGTATTCCGAATCATGGTTGTTACGGAAGTTTCATAGTTCATGTTTCAAAAGGGAAGCAGCCTCCAGTGTATTGTGGTTTTTTTCCTCTCATTCGTATCACGGATTTCAGCCAAGACCGCCTTTATTAATCTTTATCCTGCCTAAATTCAACTAACTTGAAATATAGCTTGCTTCGAACTAGAAATATCTTTTATCACGTAACTTCATTTAATTTCATTAGTAAAATGCACTGAGGGAAATAAAAATATCATCACAAAGAAGGATTTGCGCTATATCGACGCAATTTGGTAGGCATGTGTATACATCTGAAAGATGACTTCGATTGCAATCAGGGGTGTAGCTACCACCGTATCAATGATACGGGCCCCCAAGCAACAGGGGTCCCGACATGTGTAACAACAGTCCTACTAACAAGGCTGTTATATCTAAAAAAGATCCCCGAAACAATTTTGATACAGGGCCCAATCAGAACTAGCTATGCTGGTGTTCAAATTTCTCATTAGTCGCATAATTGTGACGTTAGCTGCACCACGTGGAGGATGTGAATCAAGTGTACTTGAAATACGTACCATAAAGTTCGTGAGTGTCATTCATCGTTAAAATTTGAAATTGGTCCAAAATAACTTTAAGACGATAAAGAAGCCTTTTATCAACAGCTCTCTGAGTTTGAACGAGGTAGTATAATAAAGCTTAAAAAAAGGTGGATTTTCTTCCCCCAATATTACAGAAATGCTTCGGAGGAATGCATTCACTGTGCATGATTTTTGGCCGCAGTGTTCCCGCGAAGGCACTACCTCAAGAAAACTATGGTTCAATCAAGCAAGGGTCACCACTGACAGCGAAAACCGCAGTACTCACCGCATGGCTGGGGAACGTAGTGCATCTACAGCAGAAATTAGAGTCCCCCAGAATTAGAGTTTTGAAGTGTGACAAATCAATCGTTTGAGAAATATCTCCCTGTAGCTTCAGACCATTAGTTCTAAATCGATGGTATTTATGATTTCAGTGATGTCACACTGGAGATCATTAAAGAGTTGAGGGGTAATGTGTTGTGTTCTCCGATCAAAGCTGTTTCTGTCTTGGTGCCAATGATGCAGAGGCGTAAAGGAGAATTTTAGGGCCCCTGGAAAGCCAGGATTTGGGCCCCAAGGCATAGTTGATGTCAATCAGGCTTTGGAGCCCTAGAGTCCTGGCAAACTCCCGCGATGCGGGTGTTGAGGGATGTGCGTATCGCCACTGCAGTGATGGCTGTATATTGATTAGAAGGCCAGGTCAGCGCCTGCAAATAATCTTTCTGACACCTAGATACACTGGGCCTGCACCTACAGTTATGGTCTGGCTCTAGCAATTTTCTTTTTTTTGTAGGAGCACTCTCGATGTTAATTCACATATCCTGACAGCAAACTTGTACGTCAGTCTGGCGATTCAAATTGTTGCCCTTCGATTTATAAACATCATTCAAGAAGTGTTTTTCAATAGGATAACGTGCTCCCTCATACCCTATTGTAACCCAACATGCTCTATAAGTTGTCAACGTGTTATGTTGGTCGAGTAGATCACCAGATCTTTCTCCAATAGGGCACGAATGGGACATCATTGGATGACAATGACAGCTTCATCCCCAACTAGAATTAAACAGCCTTATATTGACCTACCAAGAGCAACAGGCATGCAATTCCATCCCACAAACTGATACCTGTATAACACATGACATGCACGTTTGCGTGCTTGCATTTAAAATTGTGGCAGTTACACCGGTTTCTAATTTATTATCGTTTCACATTTAAATGACTTTACTCGCGCTTACATTAACCTGATCTTGAAACTTTAATTAATTAATTAAATGTATTCCCTACACAAATGCAATGCCGAAGCTTCATTTGTCGACAATATTTTTTTCTTGGTGTTGGGTTTTTTTCCCCGTCAGTATAAAATGTACCCGAGAGTAATTAAGCCTGGCTGTGGACTAAAAAATGAACTTGTTAAACATGTGACTTGAATAGTATTCATTTTTTCAAAATAAAATACGGTCAAAAAGAAAAAACTCATGCGAAAAATCTGTACAGATTGCAACAATACAGATATAGGAAAAAGTGATGGCTATGGCTACTACAAGGCTCAAATTTGGGTTGCATTATTTATTCAAGATTTTTTTGTTGCACGTTGAATTTATAAATGGAATCCTTCAAGCTTGGGGCCACTAGCAGCCGCTACCCGCTTAATCCGCCTCTGGGTAAATTGTTTTCTTATAAATGTTCTATTGAAAACTTTCTCCTAAAGAAGGGTTATATTTAAGCATTAAATTTTAGGTACGTGAAGTTAGTGGAAAGTAGCTGAGAGTTACTCGACTATTAATTGCTGAATAATCCAAGATTGTCAATTGACGATTTAGTCAATAAAGTTAGAATTGAATAATAATGACTGGAGGCCGAACAACTGAGAACGGAATTACGGTAATTTAGACCGTAGATAACCAAAGCGTTCAAAGAGTAAGTTAATTGAATTATAATTAAATATCCTTTCTGGTGTGTACTTGCTCCTGTACTTAGATGTGTGCATTTCCTATACTGGGTTGTTAAATTAAGTGAAAAAACAATAAATTAGAATTGTATTGACTATGGCTGATCTTTATTCTACCCCCCCTTCCAAACACTGATAAATGCGACAGCTCGTTTATCACAGTATACATGAAGACATTTTCAGAATGCTCATACATAATTCACTCCTACTCATCGTAATCCAAGGTGCGCATCTTCCTGTGATGAATTAGTTCAAGATCGACTTCGTCACTTGAAGATACAATTTCAATTTTTTTTTGGCACCATAAAGTAAGTGATAAGTTTTTGCGACGACAGTCGGTTGGTCAATTGCTTGTGAACGTCACGATGCCCAGATATGCATGATCGAAGCTCTTTTTTGAAATTTCAAACTCCTTTTGGAATTGGTATCTATTTTAAGAAAATGCTTTTCCGAATTGTTGGAAAGCTGAATCCCAGCATACTATATTGTATCCGCTCTCAAAGAATCCGGTTCTTCTTGTCTGTCTTCATAATCTATCAAATTACTGATAATGTAACTGTCAATGAAAGTTTCGTCTTCAATCAAGTACGTGCTGCTTTTGCGTTGCGAGAAAGCAATGGAACGTGCATTGTCGAGAGAATGTTTATAATCAATTAACAGAACGTTAATTAACAAAATCGTTGAAATTCTTACACCGCATTAAAAAAGACCGCACAAAACTAAAATCGCATAAAAATGGACCGTACGAAAACAGGTTCTACTGTATATTTTTCTTTAAAATGTTAGGATACATGTATTCATCCTTCTTACCAAAACAAAATCAAGATTTCCGACCCCTGCAGCATTCATATACACCAAACTCTTTTTTTTTTTACACGATTTTGAAATAACGCGGTACATAAATCCCTCCCCTTCGTGTCTGCGGTAGTCTAGTGGTATAGGTATCGGATCGTGGCTGGCTTGTCATGAGTTCTAGCCCAGTTTCTCTAAAGACCCGCCGTGTAGGAGCGCGATGCACGTTAAATCTGTCGAGAGCTCAAATGTCCTCCAGTTGATGTGGTAATTAGGAGAGGATGCCAGCTCAGGTGTCATCCTCGTCATTTGACCCTGGTTCAAAATTACGAGGTCCGTCGCCAAAAGCCATCGTGTAGCTCAGGGGTGTCCAAAGCTGCGGCCGGCCGACTCTTTTATTAAAAATTTTTAAAGTTTTTTTCATTTTGAAATTTATTTGAGGGGAAATTTATATATTATCTACAATGTATTTGCCTGTTACCAATTCTTGTTTTGAAATAAATCCTTTTTGATAATAGAAATGTCCTTCAGATTAAAATAGATTTATATTTTATCAAACAGTTACATTTTTGATTTTACTATAGTAAATACTTTTTTAATAAATTCCGAATTGCATTTTATGCATTTCCTTTACTATGGATGGTACATGATTCTCTGTGTGTGCGACTTTCGTTTCTCCTCTTTTTCTGTTTGGAGTGCCCACAAAGCAAGAGAGGCAGTCAGATATGTTTTTTAAAGTTTAAAAAATATATTCTGAATGGTTAAGATAAAGGACAATGTATACTTAATCGTTTGCGAATAACAGCACTATCAAATTTCAACAATGAGTAACGAAAGATCAATACAAAAATTACATCGTAATTTTCAAGAAAATGGCAACTGTATTATATAATTTCAACATTATTTAATCATTGCATTATTATCTATATATATAAAGGAGAAAAGCGACTCACTCACTGTCTGACTAATCACGATATCTCCGGAACTATTAAACCTACAGACTTGAAATTTGGTAGGTAGGTTCCCTTCATGGAGTAGATGTCAGCTAAGAACGGATTTTGCAAAGTTCGAATCCCAAGGGGCGTTATAGATGATTATTCCCATTATTAAACTATTAGAAGTACAGTCGTGAAAAAAAAACTTGGTACACAGATTTCTTTCATAAAGTAGAGATTTTCCATATAATGATTTTTACAGAAATTGACCTTCAAGGGGCGTTATACATAATTATTTCCATTTTTAACCTATTAGTCGTACAGTCTTGAAATTTGGTAAGCGGATACCTTTAATAGAGTACAGATCCGCTGCAAAATGTGTTTTGTGAAAATCGACTCCCAAGTGGCGTTGTAGAGAATTAAGTGGCGTTATAGGCAATTAACTCCTTTTTTAAACTATTAGACGTAAAATCTCAAAATTTAGTAAGCTGATTGCATTCATTGAGCAGAAATCCGCTATAAGATGGGTTTTGTGAAAATCGTTTCCTAAGTGGCGTTGCGGGGGCTTAAGGGGCGTTATAGATAATTATTTCCATTTTTAAACTATTAGACGTACAGTCTTGAAATTTGGTAAGCGGATTCCTTTAATAGATTACAGATCCGCTGCAAAATGGGTTTTGTCAAAATCGACTCCCAAGTTGCGTTGTAGAGTATTAAGTGGCGTTATAGGCAATTAACTCCTTTTTTAAATTATTAGACGTAAAATCTCGAAATTTAGTAAGCTGATTGCAACGCAGTCTTAAAATTTGGTAAGCGAATTCCTTTCATGGTGTAGAGATCCGCTACAAAATAGTTTTGGGGGAAATTGATCCCCAAGGGTCACTGAGTGGGATTAAGGGGCGTAATTGATAAATATTTCCGCTTTTCAACTAATAGAACCACCTGCTTGAAAATTAGAAGGTATATGTTCCGTTCATGGATAAAGTTCCTTTTACAAAGATTTTTGCGAATTGATTGAATATTAACGTTGCACTGTTCAGCTACACGAGGGCTTTCGGCGACGGACCTCGTAATTTTGAACCATGGTCAAGTGACGTGGACGACACCTGAGCTGGCACCCCCTCTCCTAACTACCACACCACACCAACGGGAGGACGTTTCAGCTCTTGACAGATTTAACGTGCATCGCTGCCCTACACGGCGAGTCTTTAGTGGTACAGGGTTCGAACCCGTGACAAAGCAAGCCACGGTCCGATACCTATACCACTCGGCTACCGCGGCCGTAAGATTTTTGCGAAAACGGACCCCCAAAGGAGTGAGGTTGCGAGGGATTAAGGCGTGTTATAGAAAAATTCCTGTTTTTGAATTTAACTCATTTACTTGAAATTTGTTGAGCACTTTTCTTTAGTTTGAGTTCCACTAAGAATGGATTTTACGGAAATCAACTCCAGGGGGAAGAGTTATTGGGGCGTATTGATAGACAAAATTCCCGTTTTTGAACTGCTAAGACTATAATAATAAAGTTTGGTTTGCATGCTTCTTTTGTTGAATTGGAATCCGCTAAGAATGCTGTCAACGAGGTATTGATGATAAAAATTCCGTTTTTTGCTCTGTTAGATTTATACTTGAAACTTAGCACGCATGTTTATTTTATGGAGTAGAGATCCACTGAAAGTTGCTTTGGTGGAAATCCACTCGATTAGCTTAAAACCTTAATACAAAACCTCTGTAGTAATCAGGAAATATAACTTTATAGGATCTTAATGTTTTACTTAAGATTTTTTTTGCCACGTAATGCATTCTTATACACATCTTGAGCCAATAGAATGAGAATTCTTTAAAAAATCTTAAACACAAGAAAACTCAAACTGTTATAAAATCCTCTTTAATGGAAAATAATCTTTTTCTTGACAGTTATATAAACTTTATAATAAACTAAAATTTGATTCTTAAACTTTGTCTCCAAAAATAAAGCCTAGTCTCTTTAATAACTGAACATTTTTCTGTAAATTCATTTAAAACAAATTTACTTCATAAAGAATTTAATGCAGCTACAAGGATAACAGGTTCATTAAACAATAAAAATGTTTTTGATGTTTCCATTTAAATAGCTATGAATAAATCATAAAACATTTCACTTTCTTATTTCAAATAAAATTTTCATACAGTATAAGCATTCTTTTTTTTTTAAAAAAAAAGAAAAGAATTTACATATTAAATTTGAACTATTACATACTTTAGGATCAACATTTTATTTGGTCTACTCCAAAAATATTCAGTTTTTAATTCCTATACATTGCTTTACTATATAATGATAGAGATGAAAGTTAGCAATGTAGTCCTTTTTATATATAAACACTCAATAGAACAATATATATTTTGTATATATATTTATTTGGTCTGATTTGAGGTTTTTAGGCAGGTATTTTTTTCTGTTGAAATACAGGGGGAAAAAAGTCGCAAAAAATCAATATTTGACATTTTATAACATTCTATTTCTACACAAGTAATTATAACATATTTATTTTCTAAAGACTTGTACAATTACACACATCAGTTAATATACAGTTATCTTGAAAAAAGAGTAATAAAACAGATGTGGAGTCAATATAGTGTAAAAAGTGATGTCAAAACTAAAATGACAAAATTTGTATCATAGAAAAAGTAATTTTAACCTTTTAAAATCATGCCTTTAAAATTAATTTTTAAAACCCATTTAAACTGATTTAAATATAAAACAAAAAAAATTGAGTCTTAAATTGAAACTGTTAAAAGATACTTTCACGCATTACTCCATTGCTACCTTAAATATATATATATGTACATCATAAATAGGATATGCAATATTGTTCAAATTCTACAACTCTAGATAGTTGCAATTTTAAGATAAAAAATGTTGCAGTACATATGAATGCAGACAGATTATACTTGTACACATTTGCACTTAACATCATAAACTTATAGAAGTATTCAAAGCAATTCACAAACACAGTTAAGTTGTTCTATCAGTCCTTGTGTTCTATTGTCTGCAAAATATTAAAAATTGAATTACATTAAATTATAGAAATTACACTATATCATTAAATATTTAATCATAGAGCAATAAATTTTCATAACCATTATATGCACTATATAAAAGATATTTAAATGACATGTTTCAAACTGAATGCATTTGATTTGAGATCATGAAATACATCTTACATGATTTTAATAGAATTTTTTTTAGTAAAATAAAATTTAAAACAATTTACAAACACTGTACATAAAAAAATACTTTGATACAAATAAATTTATATTGTATATTCCCTGATTAACTGCACACAAAAATGAGGATTTTTAACAGCTACATCCTTTTCGTAAATTGTCAGCTTAAAACTCAAGAAAATTTAAGTATAACACATTCCCTCAACTAAAATTGTACATTACAAAAATTATACTTACTGGGTAGGTTTTGTTGTATGCTGTAGAACCCATGGATGCTTTAAGACATTATCAACACTCATTCTTTCAGCAGGTTCTTTCTTTAGTAGCTAAAATTAAATAAAAATTATATGAAACAAAAAAGGTGAATATATGTAAAGATTTTATAGAATATAAAAAGGAAAAAAAGCAAAATAATTCATTCTCTCCTTTTAAAAATACCACTTAGTTACAAAAATATGCACATATTCAATGAAATACTTCAGGAAGAAAACAATATTCATTCAATTTATCAGTTATAGATCTAATTGCAGATCATGTACTTTTTTAGATGCTGTTTCCTTATCAATGATGTTTAATTTACAATGTGCTGCTGTCTTTACACAATATATTACCTTGTCATACTTTATTATAGCTACTTAGAAAGAAAAATTAAAATTTAAAAAAAATTTGTAATGGAAATCAAATTACAAATTTATTTGCATCCAACTGAGTTTAAATTTTTGCTTTCACTAAATTAGAAGTATAGCAATATCACAATTTTTCAAAAGCCTAAATTTAAACACAGAGGAACATCTTTGAAAAAAAAATGGAACAATTTTGATTTCAAAACTTTCTACATATATTTATACCAATTTTAACAAAGATTTTTGTCAAACCAATTCGATAATAATTCTTACATTTATTACATGCATGTAATAGTCTAAAAAATACCCTCGATAAAATAACAATACAGTATGTGCACACAAAACAATTGGCGATTGTATAATCAATCATTAAAATTGTTCCTCAAATATTTTCTAATGTACTGTTAAGGAACATGCTGCTTAAAGTAAACCCTTTTGAGAAAACTTAAGTGAGAATTATTTTTCAAATCATGATATTTTTTGGGTGGCAAAGTGAGAAACACTAGAGCAAATCGAGTGAGTGAATATTAATGTCATACTGTGCAGCTGCATGAGGGCTTTTGGCGATGGACCTTGTAATTTTGAGGTATGGCCAAGTGATGAGGACAACACCTGAGCTAGCAACCCCTCTCTACCACACCAACAGGAGGAAGTTTGAGCTCTCGACAGATTCAACGTGCATCGCTCCCCAGCAAGGCATCTTTCAAGGCAGGGTCTTTAGTGGTACTGAGCTCGAACTCATGACATGCCAGCCACAATCTGATGCCTTGACTACTAGAGCAAATCAAAAAGGAGAGCCAAAATTTTTTAGTGTTCTCTAGCTGGAGGAGCAATTTGATGTAAAAGAACTCAAAAGTAATACTCCAAATCTAAAACCAAAAACATCTGTTTGAAGACAGGAGTTAAATTCCCCTTGGAGCATCTACAAGGTTTTGACTGAAAAAGAATTAGAGGATCAAAGTTATAATATTGTGATCTTGAATACTTTTGTTGACATCTACTAATGAAAAGAGTAACTATTGATTATCTGTAAATTTAAAATGAATTATAGGGGTAGTGCCCAATGCAAGATAGTTATATGGCTTTCCATAACATGATCTTATGCACTGAACTGCTTGTTGGTTATATGTTAGTCAAAAACTACATAATGATAGTTATTTACCATGTTAATTATATTTAATACTAGCTGGTATACCCGTTCTTCGCACGAGTGAACTGAAAAATAAAACAATACAGATTGAAGGATAAAGTTTTTATTTAGTTTATTTTTTACGTGAATTGCAAATTAAAATTTAAAAAAAAAAAGCTTTTTGCATATCTTAGCTGGAAAAAAACCCACGTTTGTTAAATTTTAAGTCTGTAGATCTAATAGCTGATATAAAAAGGGTTTTTTTTATTTATAACTATCTTGAGGGGCAATTTTTGAAAATACCTTATTAAGCCGATCTCTGCTCAGCAAAAGTAACACATTGTTACAAATTTTGTGTAATGAACGCTTAAAATAGTGTAAATAATTTATATTTGAAAGTGCAATACATTAATATTACTTTCTGTTGTATTTATTTTATGTTAAAATTGTAATATTCGCAAGCAACGCCGTTTCTTAAATTATAATGGGGATTCAATGAAAAACAAAGCGAAATGTTGGCGATAGAGTCAAGTTGGCAACTGTCTAGCTACTTTCATATCTCGAGCTTTGGGAAAGATTAGACTTATGCTTTCATAGCATGTTTCTTAATGGGTACTTTTTCTACACTTCCAAAAAAAATATAGCGGCCGCGGTAGCCGAGTGGTCAAGGTATCGGATTGTGGCTGGCCTTGTCACGAGCTCGACTCCAGTTCCACTAAAGACCCGTCAAAAAGGGGAGTGATGCATGTTAACCCTTTATCTACCGCATTGAAAATTAAGGGATATACATAAACAAAATACTCAAATTTGAGAAATTTAATCTGTTATAGCTAATTAATTAAAGATATTCCACTGTAAAATTAATTATATACACTGTTCGTTTTCTAAGGTCCTCATTAACATACAAAAAAAAAAATAAGACACTTAAATTTTGACATTAACTATTTTTTGGGGACAAAAATGATAATCTTTGCAGTCAGCTGAAAACTCAATTTCTGATATAAAACTTCCCCTTCCCCACTAAAATACTCATCATAGAACCCGTGCTGCCATATACCTTGGAAGAGTGGATTTCAAAGAATATTCCTGCTAAGTATTGTCAGAATATTCATAAAATTGGTTATTCTACGTTATTTTAAAGTGAATAGTACTTATAAGTATCGTTGGCCCAGGCTTTCTCTTTCTCTCATGACGCCAGCAATTATGCATGTGTATTTGTACATGCACAATGTGCGATTTCTAAAATTATTTCATTAAATTTCCCTTTTTCAAAATTTTTTCCACTTATTTTCAATTTAAGACAGGTTTCTTTTCCCTCTCTCTAGCCAGGCATAACACGGGGTTTTTTAGTGTAAAATTATTGTTCCCCTCCCCCTCACAGATAAGATATAGCTTCAAATTTCAATGTATGTCTAATAAAAAATGATATTGCGTTAGTTAAAAAATTATTAATGTTAAGCAATAAAAAGAAAATGATTCTGATGCTAAGAGTAAAACAAAAAATTCTCATCATTTTTTTAGTAATAGTTAGTTTCTAAGAAGCTAAAATAATAAAATAAATTTCCGATTTTCATGAATCAATCAATCGTTACATACAGTTAGCTTAAAAATGTCTAAATCGTATTTTGATTCAAAATAGTAGACAATGTACTTTTTAATTAGCAAATAATTAATTTAGTCATGAAATAAAAATAATCATTTTAAAAACATTTATGTATTAATAAAATTTATTTTCAATAAGCAATAAATAAAAGAAAAATTTGCAGATAGCTATTGAAACGATTACTTTTGTTTTAATGCTTGAATAAACATATATATATATATACTAGCTGGTAAACCTGTTCTTCGCACCGGTGAATTTAAAAAATACAGACTGAAGGATAAAGAAGTTTTTAATGAGTTAATTTTACGTGAATTGTATAAATTAAACAAAAAAAAAATTTTTTACATAACTCAGCTGAACGAAAAAACCATGTTTGCTAAATTTTAAGTCTTGATATAATTGCTGATTTTTTTATTATTGTTATTATTATTTAAGACGCCTCGTAATTTTCTAGTGGGTCGATTTTTGAAAACACCTACCTGCTCAGCAAAAGTAACACATTGTTACAAATTTTGTGTAATAAACGCTAAAAAAAGTGTAAATAATTTTTATCTGGATGTGTAATAAGTTAATATTACTTTCTGATGCATTTATTTTATGTTAAATAGCTGTTACCCACGACTTCGTCCACGTGGAATTTAACAAAAAAGTGTTTATTCACTTCGCAGAGTTTACGAAAACTTTCTTCTACTTTGTGAATCTATGCTTTTTTGTTTTATTTTTTTCTTTGCTTTTTGTTGAGCAAGGGGTGAAAGGAACGCATGACCTTTGACACTGTCGATGGGTGAGGACTAAAATCTTTAGGATCAAAATAGGTATAAGTAGCAAGTAGGGTGAAACGCGAACACAAACGAAGCCACAAGGAAGGGGGTGAAAGGGACGCATGACCTTTGACAATGCAGTTAACGACTGTAAAATCATTAGGATCAAGACATGAATGGGAAATGTGACGAATGGCAGCAACCTAATCAAAGAAAAAAAGTTTGATATAACTGCTAGCAATCGTTGAGACAGAAGGCTCGCGAAATAAAATAATCCCTATTGAATAAAAATAGTCCCTATTGAAATAAATAATATCTATTTGAATCGGATATTGCTCACTATTTCATTGGTTTTAATTTTATTTTTTTTTTCCCCCGGAATCCTAATTTTTTTTTTCTAAAATAATAATAGCCTAAGTTATTTCTTAAAACATTAGCTATCTGCCAGTGAAAGTTTCGTCAAAATTGGTCCAGCCATTTCAGAGATTAGCCCAAACAAACACAGACGGACAGAAAGACAAAAATTTAAAAAATTGATTTTTTCATATAAGTACCGTATATACTTTTAAATGCATTTAATAAAAAGCTGTTAATTTCAAATTACAAACAGACACTTCATTTTTATTTATATGTATAGATATTTTTTATTTTAATTTCATAGTTTTTCATTCCACTGTGTTTAGTAAACTATTCAAACACGTATCAGATAAAAAAATATACAAAACTAACATATTCATTATTTTATTTACGGAATAAATTAAAAGCGAACGTGCACTGAGGCATGGGGTAGACAAAACAAAAGGGAAGGCTTTGCTTCACACAAAAAGATATGTGCTGTCACAGGGTTTTTTGCAGATGGCAGAATTTTTTCCTACTTTCTTGACAATTATCATTATATTTTGGACACTTCACACAATATCTTTATAAATTATAGCCTATGTGTTATTCTGATATATAAGCTACGTTATTGTAAAGTTTCATTAAAATCCATTTAGTTGCTTTTGCGTGAAAGAGCAACAAACATCCTCGCAAACTTTCACGTTTATAATATTAGTAAGGATTTTGTCCATGTTTAGAAAGACATTTTCTACTTTTAAGAAACAGCACTTTTTGGGAAAATGAATTAACAGGGAAAAAAATGCAATTTAAAGGTAAAATGTGCTAAATATTTAAGTCTGTGATGAATGTTTTATTTTGGAGAAAAATATATTCACTACAAAAAACCATTTGATATTTCTAATTATATAATTTCAAAAATTTTAAGTAAATTTCTCTTAAAAATTCACTTTTGCATGTAACAAAAACAGACCAAAATTTTTAGCAGAAAGTATTTGTCTCCTTTAAATCAATTAATGATTTAGAAATTATTGATATTTAAAAAAAGTATGTTAAAACATGATTAAGTCGCTGTCAAGTAATGAAGATTGCAATAAACCAACACATTTTACAAACTGCAACATGAGAAACTTGCAGATCAAACTGTAATCACAATTATTACACAAGTTTTCATCAGAATTTTAAGTTTACTTCTCAGTTTAAACATTATTTTAGATGGGCTGTTTAAAATTCAGATCCTAGAGCTTTTAACTTTTATATGATCAAAGACACAATAGATGACAAAAAAAAACTAAATGGGGGAAAAATTACCCTAGAAATAAAATCTTGAGCACCAGATGAAACATAGGAAGGAAATTTGACAGCAACACGTCGTATTAACGAGTAAGTAGTTTGCATGCTTTCAGCTTCAAATGGTGGCTTTCCAACAAGGAATTCATAGCATAAAATACCTAAGCACCATAAATCCACCTTTTCATCATATGTCTTATTTTCTAACATTTCAGGAGCTAAATAATCCAATGTACCACACAAAGTAGTACGTCTGGATGAAGGTGCATGAACTGACCATCCAAAATCAGCAATTTTGAGTTCGTCATTTTGACCCAAAAGCAGGTTTTCTGGTTTGATATCACGATGTATTATCTTCTTGGAATGACAATATTTCAGAGCACTTCCTATTTTGGCCATATACTAAAAATAAATTATGATGAAAATTAAAATAAAAGAATGAATGAAATGTTTAGAACTATAATCAAAGAAAAAAAAAAAGATTCTAAAGATGATGACTGGAAATTTTCATGAATATTTAAAAGTCAAGATAAATTACCACCCATCAAAATCTTGAAGAGATGATAAAAACTTACATTAGCTGCAGTTTTTTCATCGAAACGTTTATATCGCTGTAATACTTTATACAATTCACCCCCAGGGGCATATTCCAAAACTAGGTAGACCCTGCTTTCATCATAAAAGTATCCATAGAGTCGCAAAATATTGGGATGCCTGAAATTGAATAAAATAAAACTAATGTAAACATTGTTATTATGGTATTTTACTTTCCTTTAAAATTTGTCTAAGAGCATCAAGTCAGCACAAACCTTTATGACTAAATTTCTAATTAATTTTTGTTGAATTAGAAATAAAGCACAAATTTTCTTATCTCCATGTTCAACTGTTATATTCTAATATTGTGATAATAGAAGAAATCTGATGAAGAGATTTTACCTCAATATTAAATGTAGTATTTGAAATACATAAAATAATTTATCAAGAATATATTAATTTATTATCTTCTATAACATATTCAAGATTAATCTGCAGAACTTATTTACTTGATTAAAGACTACTACATGCAAAATTTAGTTAAAAGTAAAACCTATGCATTTAAAAAAGTACACACATTGAAAAATAAGAAAAATTTAAGTCTTCATATACATATAATCAAAAAATAAATGCAAAGTTTTAAACACAATAGTCAACTTTCAAAAACACTATCCTACTTAAAAGGACATCTTACGGATAATGAATATGAAATCAAAAATTTAATTTCAGAATTATTCATCTAATTAAAAAAACTTTACCTTAAATGCGATTGTATTTCAACTTCCCTCCTAAGCTGATGTTCTACACCATTTTGTTTCAATTGAGATTTAAAGAGGACCTAAATTAGTTTTTTAATAATTAATTAAAAATAAACAATCTTTAAGTACAAAATTATATAATCTTTTGTCTTGTGAAGCTTACTTTTAAAGCAACAACAAATTTGCTAGTTTTTTCTCTGCCCAAATAAACGTTTCCAAATTTTCCCTTTCCCAATGGTTTTCCAATATCAAAATCATCAAGAGTCCATCTTCTTTTCCTGTAAGCAAAAATCCACCAATGATGTTTAATGCAGATAAAAACTTCCTTTAAAAAAGTTATAATTTAAAAATCATGTTTATAACTAATACAGTCAGTCACTTAGAGCTAACAAGAAATGCAAGGTAATAAAATAATTAAAATTTTAAATATATATCAAAATTAGAATTTTTGAATAAAAACTACTTTGAAAAATGACAGTTTAACTATTCTTAATACAATTTTAAAGTTCGAATGTAATTTAAAGATTTAAATCAATTTTGATACATTTTAAATTAAAATTACATTTCCAACATTTTTTAAAGTAAATTTAAGATTCTCAAAGCATTATCAACTTCAAAAGAAATCTATTGTATGGATTGTTTGATTGATTTGGGAACCTCGAATTGAGAAGGAACAAGGTTGGCTATTTAAAGTTATCTGCAGTTGAACTGTGGAGGATGTTGAGATTGTAATTGTAAGGAAAAGTTTTGTGATTTTAGTTATGAAGATTGGCTTTTATTGATAGAATTGATGAATTAAATTAAAATTAGTGCGATTACTGCTTGGGTTTACAATAGATTTGGATCCTGCTTGGTTGTAACTGAAAGCTTCAAGTTAAGTGTATATTTATTATAACTGGTTAGGTTTCAAGGTTCCTTGTGGTCAGGATTTCACTTCTGTTGAAATGCTATCTATTAAGGTAGACTGAATAAAAGCTGTCGAGTTCTACAATGTCTTGATTTTGCTCCTCGTAATGCTTGTTCTCTTGTTTATTCCCATATATTGGAAACCAAACTAGTGATCCATTTTTATTTTCTTCAAAAGATGGAAAAGTTGGAAATGGCTAAAAGGTAAGTGCTGAAATATCTATCAAGTAACTATCTACCATCAATACAATCTGTATCAAAGTAAAAGATTGCCAAGAACACAAGTAGATGCCTAATGGTCACTAAAACTACAAGTAAGAAAGACAGGCTACTTTCTGTATTTGAAAGAAATGATGGATGCCAAAAGTTAATCATGAGCAAGAAAAGCTTAACACCTCTCTTTAGAATTATTTATGGAGGTATCTGATATATTTACACAAAATGGTTATCCATTTCTTAGGCAATCAGTTCTGCTGCTAGAAAAAGTGAAATGGAACATCAGAGGTTTAAACTGAATTGGAAGTATTGCTTTGTATTGAATATGGTCATTGGAAATAATTTGATCTAATTTTTATCTGGTACATGGAAATATTTAATTCTATAATTTTTAATGGAACATCCAGGTTACACGGCTATATTTCATTAAAAAGTTACAGCATGTGCATAAAAGTGCTGTTAATTTCTAGTAGATATCTTGCAGGTATTCAAGATACAAGCTGACAAGATTAAACATGATTTATCAGTAGGGTTCATTCTAATTCTCTACTGACTTTCACCACTTCTTTGCTAGTTATTTTATTGGGTGGTCCAATACAATGCAAGCCAAACATGGAATACAAAATTATGATTTTACATAAGTTAATTACATTAATTCAATAGTGATTTAAGTGATTCCAGTCTAAAAGTAAGCTTTCATTTGTCATTTATTTGTATAGTATTTATCGGCTTATTTGGGTCACCTTATATTACTTAAACCTTTTGCTTTTTTTGTATTTTCTGCAACAAGTGTTTTTGCTATACCATATTATCTATAATTTTAATGTGTTGTAAAAATTAATAAACTATTTCTGTTCAATAACTTTTGTTTGATCTACTTTACTCTGGAACACATATAACTTTTATATAAAATATCTATTCTACTTTCTGAAGTATAATGAATAATTACAGTTATGCTTATATAAATATACAAGACATAATATATACAGAAATATAAATATTCTTACATATCTTGAGTGTTAGCAGATGCATTTACAGGAACAGATGAACTTGGCTGGACTGGAGCAGGCTTTTTAAAAACCAGCTATAAAATTAAAAAACAAAGTGACTGAAAAAGTGGAGGGAATCGATAAATTTTAAATATAGATGCATGAAAAACTTATTACTCCATAAAGGTTTTTTTCTGTTTAAGGTACGATTGAAAAATCTGCCCTTAATAAAAACTACTTCCTTTTGTCAAAGTTTACCATCCTATATTTTTTCAGCTTATTTCTTGACAATAATTGTGTTGATATACTAATCTAAAAAACTTGATGGAAAACTGAGAAAAAAATCAAGGAAAAAAAAATAATAATAAAAAAAAATACCCCTATTTTACTCAATAAGTACTTTAAACAAGGTGTATTGTTATAGAAATCAGTTAAATAAGCTAATTTAAGTTCGAAAATCTATATAATTATAAGAAAAAAACACAGTAAATTACCTAGAAGCTTTTTAATATCAGTTTTGGTAAAGAAATATGACCATTTAGGACCAATGAGCTGGTGTACTATCATGCAGAAAGTACCATTGTTCATTTTGCCACATCTAAAGCCTTTTACAACGAATAGACACCCTAAAACTACTCATAATGCTAATTTTTCACTGTTCTACCCACAGGAATAAATTTTGAAGGAACAATTTTATCAATAACAAAATTCCTCCATCATGATTTTCTCTTCAATGCAATCCCAGACCTCTATTTTTTTTTAAAATGAATTTTCCTGGGTACAAGAAAAGAGTTGTTCTAAACAATGGTTAAGTAGAGTATAAAATATGAACTGGTTTAAAGCACTTTGAAAACCAATTTTCATCAATAAGGAGAGGGCTATTTGTTGATTGACCTCGTAATTTTGAATCATGATCAAGTGATGAGGATGACAACAGAGCTTGCACCCCCTCTTCTAACTTCCACGCTACACCAAAGGTGGATATTTCAGCCTCGACAGATTTAACATACAGCAGCCCCCCTACATGTCAGATCCTCAGCAACATCAATCAAAAAAGATGTCTGTTTGGCAGGATTTCAAGATAATTGGTTTTTTATAGCTTGGACAATACCACTATAAATTCTGATGTGTACCATAATCAGCTGGACAGCTCGAATGATTCACTCAAATAGAAAAGACAAAAACTGCATATTAGAAAAGTACAGTACTCCACCATAATAATGCAAGATTTCATTCAAATTTAGTAACTTGCCAAAAGCTTTTACAGCTTAGATAGGATAAACTACTACAGACACCATATTCTCCAGACTTGGCACCTTCATACTGTTATTTGGGAAATAGCTTCATTTTCTCAAACATTAGATTATTTACCGAACTTAATATAAGCATGGGCGAGGGGTTAATAGATACAGCAATTTCTAATGCCACAGAGGCAAGTGTAATTTCAGGTAAGTTTCTATTTTCTTTAACATTTCTGTGGATGCAAATGCTTTATTACAAAATCTCTCTCATACTTACATCACTTTCTGTTTCCCCATCTTTTTTAGACTTTGCTGGAGCAACAATAGTAGTGGATTTTGGAACTTGACATTCTTTAAGAACAGTTTGCTTGCTACTTTGAAAGCTCTTAGAGATTATCCCTTTTTCTTTTAATAATTCTAGGGAATCTGATAGTCCAGGATTCGGCTCAATTTTTCCAAATGCAGTGGTTTTCTAAAATATATAATTATTAAAAGAAAATAAATCTGATGAAATTCATCTAATGAATTACACAAATTCAAAAGTCTTATTTTTAAAATTTTTTCACTTACTTTAAAATTTAATTATACAGAACTAAAGATTAATTCCAAATATTATAATTATGAAAAAGGTGCATAAATTTAACCAAATCTATGAAACATGTATTTGAATTAGGTACTACAGATAAAATAATTAACACTAACCATACTAACTCTTAATACATACCTATTTTTACCCTAGCAAAAACATTCTTTGATGGGTTATGGTATGTTTTAAGTTAAAAATAAAATTTGTAAAATAAATTAAAGACAATCTTAAGTGTAGATTTCCTGGTAAAGAAGTTTTACTAAAAAAGTTGGGAGAGATCTTCAAAATGATTTTTTTAGTATAATGCTCATTTAATGAAGTCATGCCAGTGGGCTTACTCTATTTGCCTATAGCAACATGTCCACCTGCTAGATTTTTGATACTGCTCGCCTTGTGAAGCAAAGTATATAGGTCTTCTCCATTTATTACAGGGTTTCCTTTTTAATGTACAGGTTGCAAGTTAAGTGGGTTATGTATCAGCACTATTTTCAAACAAACAGATTTTGAAAATTGTACATTAAATGCACAAATTCAATCAGTGTACTGAAGAACTTTTGGATTACCAATGTAATTGAATTTCTTTCTTTACTATTTTGGTGGCCATAAGTTGCATTAAAAACATGTTTTGTCTCAATGTTCACTTTAGAGTTACTGAAAACTAAATATGCAATTTTGAGTTTCAATTGATACATTTAAACTATCCTCCACCGAATCTGGATCAGAAATTCCTTATATAAATGATGGAATGGCAAAATACACAAATGTTAAGATTTGGAATGTTAATTCAACAGGCTTATAAAAATAACTTCAAATTTGATAGTAAATTTCCTTTTTTTTTAAATGAAAATTTTAATACACATCATTAGAAATTATTTACTTACCACTAAACTCAGCAGCACAACAGTCTATAAGAGCCAAGGCCTACTGTGCCCATTTAAGTTGAAAGTCTGAGTTGACCTTTCCCAGCACGGGTGATCAAATAAAGCTATTCTGATTTATCCATTATAAAAATCTTGTAATAAACTTGAACTCCCCCCCCTACCGATTACAGTGAACAGAGAGGGGTCAATTTTGAAATTTTATAATACGAGATATTTTAAACCCAAATTTCATATTCATATAGTTTCTAAGGTTAATTTCACAATATAATACATCATAAATAAGACAAAATTACCTGACTTGATTTGCTGGGAGCTTTATTTACTGGTATAGAACTTTTTACAACATTGCCTTTGTTTTCCTTTTCTTCAAGGATTCTACAAGTTAAGCTAATGGTTTTCTTAATTGATGCCATAATGTAAAGATACCCTAATTAAAAAATGTATTAAATACAATAAAGAAACAAAAAAATTCACAATATTAGATATAAACACACAAGAAAATTTTCTTGAAAAATAACACTACATCTCTTCAGATGCAAAAGTTACTAAATTTTTTTTGCAACTGAATTATTCCCTAGTGATATAAGTAGATATTAGAGAAGATTGACACATTAATTACTATGTTTCACTTCACAATCTTAATTTCTATGATTAAGAACTTGCTAATATATTACTGTGGCCATTTACTTATGACTTATATTATGTTGTTATATTTCTACATATTTCTTAAATTAATGATTTATGGCAATTTAGTGTATGATAATATATATGTATCATTTCAAGTGGAACTTAAAATATCAACTGATTTTTAGTAAAGCACAATTTTATTCAATATCTCTACTAAGCTATTACATTCAAACTTTGTACACATTTGAGAATCCATCCCCTCCCATAAAGTTTTAATTTTTGAAACAAATTTTAAATTTTGAACTTGTAGATATTTTCTAATATAGATATTCATGATTCTAATTATAAAATAACAATGAAAAGCTTACACAAATTTTAATTTTTTTACCTAAAGATTTGAATACCTATACAGTAAGCTAACTTTATTTGTTAAAATTGTACGTTATGAATACTAACAAAAATACTACATCATTTTATATTTAAAACTTCTTTAAAATATTTATACACCCTTTTTTAGAAAATAATAAATTTTAACAGAAAGCTAGCATATATTCAAAGTATGTGACTATAACAAAAACATTCACATTATGTCTGATGTAATGTTTTCCATCAAGTTAATTTAAAATATTCATGTAGAAAAATTCATACTAAGATAAACATCAAGGTACAAAAAAATATGAAAAAAGAATGACTGAAAATAAAATACAATCATGAAAAAGTCACTGTGAATTATAGGATTTTTGACCCCCTCCTGTACACAAAAACAAATGATTTTGTACACTTAAAACAAATTGTGGTTTTAAATGAAAAAATTGTGGGCTTGTTAGTAAGCACATTAAAAGAAATGTTCTTCAGTAAGGCTTAATAAAACAAAAGCAAGGAGTTTATAAAAAAATGGAATTAAAACACTACAGCCTTACGATGTGCAACAAAACAAGGCAAAAGAACTTCTTTTCTAACTTTAATCGAAGCAGTAAAATTTAAAAATTCAATATGAAAGTATTGGTTAAAGTGTAGTATGGAGGGGCACTTGGCGCACTTTTTGGGGCGACTATAAGAGGTTCCCAAGGTACTTTTTTTTTTGAATGAATTCGTTATCTCACCATGACATTTAGATAAAAATCGCTAAATCCGATGTGGCCCCCCTATACTACACTTGAACCGAAAGTATTCATTAAAAGAAGTGAACAAGAAAGTACTTTCTACAAGAATGCACTTCTAGGTATTTGCATTTCAGAAGGTACAAGAGTGCATTTCTACTTTTACAGTAACAACGACATCTTAACACTTCTCGATTTCAATAGCAAAACAAGGGTATCGGCTTGATAGCACTAACACGTTTTATAACCGTTTTTTAAAAAAATATGCCATGAAGTTATCAGAAATAAAATTGTCGAAATTAACTTAGAAAATGGATATTTATAACAGTTCTCAAAAACATTTAAAAAGGCAAAGAAATAATTACTCACCGAAAGAAATTAAAAAGATAAGGACTAACCAGTAAACTAGGATTTCCGATTATCACTAATTTCTTCGTTTTCAAACTTTCAACAAGTTTGTCTCTCAAAAAGTATAAATAGCTATACAAAAATATTTACATTGATTATTATCGATAAAAATACATACAAAATTTCATTTCATAAATATTGAAGTACACAGACGAAAGGGCAATGAAATTTAGACATTTGAAAAACGTCTACAAAAGTAAAGAGTAATTTGATTGGTCGAAACGCCTATACGGTTAAAGCTACGAGCAAAATAATTTTCCTCACTTTTTTTTTTTGGTATAGTTAAAAAAAATTTTTTTTTTCGAATGAATATTCTTTCTTCAATAAGTGAATTGATATACAATCTGTTGAAAAAAATTTGAGCACAATAATCCGTTCAAAAAATGATTGAAAGTGGAAAATGACCTCTTTTGAAATGAATCATTTTATGATACGTAAGATTCATATTCACCCCACAAGATTTTTATTTACAAGGTCCGTAATTGCGTTATTTTCTGTATGTGTAGTTGATATTACTCATGGACGAACATTTAATGTATTGCTGACACTGGCGTAGCTATCAATGGGCTAGGCGGTGCCATGCACTGGTGCCCTCGGACCCTGACCACCAAGGATGTCGAATTTGTGATAATTTCTTCCAAATTTAAAATATAAATGTATAATGTATAAGGTATAACTAAAATCATATAAAATTTAACGGTAAATAACTATAATCAAATAAAATATAAAGTAAATAACTATAATCATATAAAATATAAAGGTAAATAACTATAATCAAATAAAATATAAAGGTAAATAACTATAATCATATAAAATATAAAAGGTAAATAACTATAATCATCGCAATTCAGTTGAAACTAATTTCGAATTTGTCGGGAATTCCCCTAAATTCTTTTCACAGTTTGTGCAGGGTTAAGAACTTTACTTATTGAAAAGTTCATGTCATTTTCAATTTTTTTCATTTTTCTGCAAACTGTTACTTGAAAATAAACTTCAAGTTCCATGAAAAAAATTTTACCATACTTATTATTACATCCTAAAAATTCTACTTAAGAAGCAATTCCTTCCTCTCTAGTTGCATTCTATTTTTAATAACAAAATAATTACCTAACAAGCTAGTTTCAATATTTTGCTATCTTCTCGTATCGGCAGTACACTGATGTAATTTTACCCTCCCCCTCCTCTGCTTTTTCGAAGAGGTGTTTCTTTTGTTAAATAATTATAATATTGTATTGTATTTTCTTGTTCATGCATATTTTTTGTATCATTTCTACTCGATGGACCATTTTGTAGCTCTAAGCCTTGTGGTGGATGAGTTTGATCTACCGAATAAATAAATAAATAAAAAGCTAGGAATCCCCCAACTACCTTTTTTAGCGTAGCATTACGTTTCTGCTTCCTTTTGACGTCAGTAAGTACTCGAGCTCATACGAATTGTATTGGATAAATTATAAAACTGAAATTATGGTTAAAAAAAAAACCCAGTGGTGCGTTTCAGCGCAAACAACGCCAAGAAACAGAAGATAGTAAATAAAGATTGTAGCTTTATGTATTTAAAATATTCACATATTTTTACTTTTTTACTTGATAAAATCCAACCTAGATAGGGGCTTCCTTTTTTTTTACTGCACCATGGCCTTTGGACACCTAGATACGCCAACTGATAGCTCACAATGTTTCCATTCGACCCCAAATGGGTCAAGCGAAATTTATGCATTCCAATCTTTGTAGGCTTAGAAAAAACATGGGATTGAGACGGCAATAAGTATTAAAAAAGCAAACAAACCCCGAGGATGTTGTTGTTGTTAATGATGCCACTTGATTGGCAAAGTCTAGATCGAGGCCCACGAAATTCATCATGGCAAAGGGCTAAGTAACGCCTGTCGTTAGCCTTTTAGCTTTGAACACCATACAGGTGACAGTACGATTTGGCTCGCTTCAACCCAAATTTTGAGGGAGGACACCTGGGGGTGGTCAGGGACCTCCCACGTCTCTACCCCTTCCACCAACCACGCTAGAGGACTTGCGGCTCGACAGCTATTTAAAGTACCCATGTCGCAAAAGCCCTATACATTTACAAACATCCATGTGTGACGTCTCACGCGTCTTTTCTTTAACAAGTCCTTTGGGTTCTTTGGGCCAGAATTAATGGCAACTCTTTCCAACCAAATCCAAGAAGTGAAGTTTGAATGAAAGATGCAAATGAACAAATGTTTAAATGTCGGTACTTAGAGTAAGCGAGATGGCAATGTAAGGTAATGTTTGACAATTGAAGTTAGTTTGTGGCAGTTGATGGTTATTACAGTTCGTGGTTGAAGTCTGAATGAGTTTTGCGTGACGTGAATACAAATTATTAGAGGATAGAAGGAAAAATAGAAAAAATAGAAGATAGAAATTATAGAAGGCATTAGCCAAGTTGCATACCATTGCATACAAAGACAAGATTGATCGTTACTCCAAGTTGTAATAAGGTAGGATTGATTATTTAATATTAGAATCGGGAATTAGGCGGTTCGCTTATTGATAGTGGTCTGAATTAGATAAAGTCTTATTGTGTGTGGCGTATTTTTACTATCGTAGATTCTCTCATATTAATTATTATAATTTAATTTGTTTAAGGGTTTAAGTTGAATATCTTAATAAAGTCATATTAAGATAATGTTTGATCCTAGTCCTTTCGCTAATCCTACACCTCTAGCTCACGCTGATATTTCGAGAGATGTACTTCCAAGGGGAGAAACATCACACATGTTATAACGGGCTGTAAATTATTTTCAAACCCGTCGAACTATATCCACGAAATTATTGTTTTGTTTTAACCTTTAGAGGACGGCTGGTCGATAGTGCGACCAAAAAGAGTTGCCCCTTAAAGGACAGCGCTGGTCGGAGTAGCGACCAAGCTCTTCTTTCCCCCTTTTAACAGCTTTCGGATCGCTGCGGTTCCTATTAGAATCCAGGGACGTCAATCACTTGACCGGTCTCTTTTGTATTGAGAGGGGAAGAGGAATGTTCCCTCTTTTCCACTTATCTAGAATTCCCTCTTTTCCCCTCTTATGCCCTTTCCTCACTAGGAGATTTAATCTTTACACAGTTGTTATTGTAAATGGTTTTTTCTTGCCTTTTTACACATTCATCTCTATATTTTTTCTCATATTAAATTAACTTGATTTAAAAAAAAAACAGAAGAGAAAATGCAAAAAAGGAAAAGAGGTCTGACCATTTAAGAGATCCAGAAACTTTTGATTGAATTAGAAGACGAAATTTTTGACGATTCAGATTCTGATTGTGAATTAGAAAATGAAGAAGATTTAGATCAATCTATAAATTAGGTCCATACTATAAAATCTATACTAGAGGTAGTAAAAATTTCTTGGAATTTGTTTCATTTTGGAAAGGAATAAATGCAGAGAGTGGTGATGGGGGGTAGCGCATAGTTATTCAAATTCATCTAAAAAAACAATAGGATTGTGATCACCACAGATCTGAAGTTTGGAGGAGTCTTCAATTATATTCAATCCTTTAGAGAGTCTCTATCAATTGCAGTATTTCTGCAGGTGAGAATGAGTAGATAGGATTCTGCAGGAGATAGTGATCAAATCATTAAATGCCAAATAATAACAGAGATGAAGCACCTAAAAAATTCAGCTGTAGTAAAGCGCAATAAATTACCCAGTAGTGAATAAGTTCAAGCTAATCAATCACTTAAAAAATGGCAGATACCTGTGGATGCCTTTTACACATTTTGAGTGTAAATTATTGAGAGAGGGGATTGATCTTACATTGATTTTCAAATGTAATGGTTTTTATTGCTATGTTAATAAAGAATATTCGATTATTGTGAATTTTTCGATTTCTTTTTGGACTGCGGTTAATTTTTTTTCTGAGCTGCACATTTGGAAACTATTGTATTACCATACGTCCTAAAAAAGAAGATTGTGTTTAGAATTAGAATGACGCGTGAACTATATTTCTTAAAATATTTTTGAAGTTTATTTTTATCACACAGAGATCAGAGCATTTATCTTAGAATTTCAGCAATGTTATACTAACTGATACATCAAAAGAATTATAATTTATTGTAACTTAAAAATAAGAAACTAACAAGCTTAACTTCTATCCATAAAACTAATAAAATAACCTTTTTATATGAAAGATGAAAAAGCAAGAAATAAATGTGTTGTAATTAGTCATAAAAGAACAATTAAATTCGAATAAGAATAGTTTTTTCCTTATATAAATAAGTTTACCAAGATACATGAATGATTTGCTCCTTGCTGACTTAAAGATATGTGTAGTCATAATTTTGTTTTATGTCAATTAATTGTTTGCGTTTTACTAATCAAGAATTTTTCTAAAAATTCAAAGGATTTGATATTTTATGCTAACGAAAGTAGTTTATTACAGTTGGAAAAAATATAAATTTTACATTTATTCATTTGTGTTTTTAAAGGATTTAGTTTTAAGAACATGCAAATAAATAGATAGTTTATTAATGTCTCATTCAGAGGAAACATGAGGGATATCGCAATGAGACGGACCTCATTATTTGAGTAACAATCAAGTAACGAGGATGATATCCGACCTGGAACCCAGTCGATTATGTTATGACGGCAATGAAAGTACTTTAAGCCTTTAGAAAGTTAACGTGTATTAGAGCCCTGCTAGGTGATGGAATCCTCAATTGTGATCACTCGGCTACCACAGCTGTAAAAACATGTGGAATGTACAAAGTGATACTGTTTAACAATTCACATTTATTTATGATTTTGAGATATAGTATTAAGTTAACGCCACATTCTTGCCATTTATCACATTTACCTGTCATTGTTAATCGACTATCATAATTTTCAGCATACATAGGGACAATTAGATCAACGATGAACATTATCATATAATTTTAATCCTTGAAAAATGCTTGGTGTAAAAATCTAAACTTAATAAGATTCAATAATTATTATGAAATCTAATGCATCAAAACAGAATGAATTATCGAGGCAATAAAAAAAGTGACATTTATCAATGTTTTTATTCTTTTAAGAAAGTAAGTATACAAAAATTCTTAACAGAGTGTGTTGTATAAATAACTAATTAATTCTCAGAGAAGCAATTATAAATTGATTAACCACAATATAGCTTAGTTGAATATTAACATGTCTATTGGTATACAGATGTTCAATAGTTATAAGATTTTTTTAACTCACTTATAGTTAATGTAATTTTGTTATTTTTTAAAGCAGTGTTTCTCAAAGTGTGGGGCGCGCCCCCCTGGGGGGGCGCGATGATCCTACAAGGGGGGCGCGAGCGTATCGAAAATTTAAAGATTTGTTTTTAAAAAAAATAACCGGAAAGAGAAGTAAAACAAAATGCTTTCTTCCATAATAAAAAAAAATACATACAACAACATTGACATAATTTATGTTTATTATCTGGCTTTTTTCCGTCATCAAATAGCTATCTTTGATCCCAAAGTCAAATTAAAGAAAAGAAAAAAAACGTTTTGTTTAATTTGCTGTATTTCCTCAATGAGAGATTTTTTATTACGTTTTAACATAAAATATTACTCGTTAAAAGAAAAAACGAAACCCAGACCATGAGAAAAATTCTAAGATAAACAATTCACCACTGTAATTATTGTTGAAATACTGTACATTAGTTGTAGAAAAAGAAAAGGAAGTCATGATTCACTTTTCAGCCAGGCTGCATAGTACGTTTGCTAATCATTTGATTGACCTTCAATCTTATGGTATGGTAATTATCAATATTAGTTCCCTCCCATCTTTTATGCGTTTGCTTTTCGCTTAGGGAAATTGTAAATAATTGAGTTTTGCGATATTTGGAAAAGAATTGATTAGTTTAACATTTCTGTAGGATAATTGAAAAGTGTCTGATTTGCGTCCTTTATTATGGTCTTGTACTTTTGAATCATTTTAGTTCAGTTTTATTGGATTTTTCTCAAATCATCAAAGAATTGAATAGTCCTTGAAAGAAGGTAAGTATACTTTCTATAAATTAAAATATTCACTAGAATTCCGATTTGTATCGTGTACAGTAAAAATAATTCTAAACAAATGATTGGGGTGACTGAGTCCCCCCGCACTACCATTAATGTTAGTATCGAGTACGCGCCTGCTCCCGGGTTAAAACATTTTGAAGTCTTCTCGCTTTAAATGTTAAAAAGTAACACAATTATTCTTCATCGAAATTTTATATTCTTTTTCATAATTTAACATTAATTCTAAATGCTAATTGTGTGAGGTTTAAAATTACAGTTCTTTTAAACAGTTATTTACAATTATAGCATTTATCTAAAAAAAAAAATCATTTTACATTTTTGTATACAATGTCGTGCACACAGTTTTACTCTCCTTACAGTTCAGCTATTATATCAAGAATAATGTTTTATTTTTTTAAAAAATGAACTCGTGCGAAGAGTCGGTGTTTCAGCCAGCATACACGTTTTATGTATCAGTACTGAAGAAGGTATTTTATAAAGAATTTCTTATTACTGAATTTGGCCGCGGTAGCCGAGTGGTATAGGTATCGGATCGTGGCTTGCCTTGTCACGAGTTCGATCTCAGTACCACTAAAGACCCGCCGTGTAGGGCAGCGATGCACGTTAAATCTGTTGAGAGTTGAAACGTTTTCCCGTTGGTGTGGTGTGGTAGTTAGGAGAGAGGGTGCCAGCTCAGGTGTCATCCACGTCACTTGACCATGGTTCAAAATTACGTGGTCCGTCGTCAAAAGCCCTCGTGCAGCTGAACAGTGCGACGTTAATATTCAATCAATCAATCTTATTACTAAATTAAGAACAAGTTTAATAATTATTAGGGACTTCCACGGGCTTGTCTTGTAGAGGAAAGTTTTTCAAAGGAAGGTTTAATATCAGAAATTGACACTTAAAGTGTTATTTTTCTATATTTAGCTGAGATCTATATTTTGTCTTCAAGGCATCCACTGCAGAAAATCCGGTTTGAAAAAGGTAGGATGTTGAAAATGGTAATAGTATACGAAGTGCTTTTGTTTTCAGTACAGATAATTCCTCATCCACCTCTACCCCAAATTCAAAGAGCGATTTATTACAAAATTGCATTTTAATTTTTCACTGGATGTGAAATCTATGAAGATTTCTTCTTTGGAAGTTGAGAGCCCTTCTGGAGTATTTAGAAATAGATCCCTAATCCACTCGTAACTTGCTACCAAGCTGTCCTCATCCAGAAAATACTTTTTAAAATTCTTTGCCAACATAGCTAAATGATTTTACATGTTTTAAAAACCACTTTCACATGTTGTTCTACAGATTTGTAAGTTTTAACACATATCGAGCTGGGGCTTTTTTTCCGTCATTTACTTCAGTAGTGGTAAATCCAAAATTTAAGTACTTTTGAGATTGCCTTGATTTAATTTTCGGAACCATGCTCGTTCGTCTGTGTACTTGTTGATTTTTTATTATAATCGAATGTTTGCTTACGACTTAAAAATGTATGTATGATATTGTTTTAATCTACTGCCGTAAATACTTAATTACCGTGAATTACAATTAACGTGGAAATTTAAAAAAATGTACATTCAAGCTAGATTCGGTAGCTATAGGAGTATCGAGTCGACCAAAACTTACTGGAATTGTACGAAGAAAAGCATTTTTACATGTTTTGCGCAGGCGTCCGATAGGTTGCCCAGACTCACGCAAACGTACCCTATAATGCCAGATGTGATGGATATGATAGAGAGCGACATTGACTAGACTATTTTTCTAATGACATTTGTACTTTGAGAAATGAATGCTGAAGGAAATAAATCTTTAATTAAATACATCATTTTGCGATCTGTTCCAATTTAAAAATTAGAGAAAGAAAAATAACATAATTCTAAGTAATATATATTTTAAGTAATTTTCTTAAAATATATATTACTTAAAAGTTACATATACACAAAATTTAATACACTTATCGTATTAATTTGTACGGTTTATAATTAAGATCGTATTGTAACTTTAGCGTCTCTCTCTCAAAGTGCATTTTTATTGCAGTAAATACATTATTGTTGTACAGGGGGGCGAGACAAAAATTATGATTGAAAATTGGGTCGCCAGTATTGAAAGTTTGAGAAACACTGTGTTAAAGAATTATATATGTTTCTTAAAGCAAATATTTTCCATTATAAATAGATGGAGAGCTTCAGAGTATATGATTATAAAATAGCCCATTATCGATTTGGGAGATTTTACATTATGGCATATAGAGACAGGCAAAAATTTTGCTTTTTCTTTCCATTTTTTTAATTCATTGTATGTATCTAAATGTTCAAATTAATTATATTATTATTTGTTTTTCAAAATTAATTAATTTAAGAGTTAACACGATAATTTGAGTTTGTGTGTATGAAATTACTGCGTTTAACAGAATAAAAATAAATCTATAACATTTTCAACATTTTAAAACATTTACTGAAAACCAAACTAAATAAATTTTACCTTGATAAATTAATTTAAATTTGCTTTAGGTTACTATACCTTTGACTGAAATGAAAAAAGCATTTCCTTTTTTGTGCAATATTTTACATTTTGATTAGTGTTTTATATAATAAACAATGTTTTATACTATTTCATTCAATGTCTTTAATAATACTGAAAAAGAAATCTTGGTGGAATGTGGTTTAAATTCGTAGGAAGTGTCTCCTTTAAAAGGAAAAGAAATTTTTGAAATGAAATCAGTGGTAATTATAACCCGCGATTTCCAAACACAAGTTTCTCTAAGAAAAGGAAAATGGGGACTTTCAAACTTAGAAAGTTCTACAGTATTGGATAATTTTTTTTTATAAAAAAACTATCAAATCCAAAATATCTGAAAAAATAAATATAATCAGAACGTAATCTAACAGATAGTTACATTTAAATTAAAATAATATGTTCGTTCTCTTTTTTTTTCGCCTATTTATTCGTGAGTCACGCATTTTATGTACAATAGTATAAAGAAAAGAGTGTCCGGGGGCGCTCTAAGGCTATTGAACGTTTGAAACTCTGAATACAGAATAAAATGTTTCTTGTAAATGAATATGGAAAGCAAGTCGTAAAATCTTATATATCGACAAAAAATGCCTCGTTGATTATTCTTGATTCTTCAGTTTTTGGTGTAAGAAAATCTAGAAATGTACATCTGACTTTTTGTAAATCTTCTAAGGTTGCTTTCAAGTAGCCGGAAAACTATTCTTCCTCTTATTGCCGTAATAAATCTTTGGAAAAGGCATTTCCTTTTCTGTTAAATTGTCGGACATAGGATAAATAGAAACTATGCCGACAAAGCCCTCTTCTACTTACCCGGTCACTTTAGGGGACTGTTCAAACGAAGAGGGGGGTGATATTTGAAGCTAAAGTCTTTCTTCGTTTTGAAAAAAGTAAAGAAAAATTGTTGTCGCAGTTATCTGCAACTCGATTGAGGAGTCAGTGGGTTGAGAAGTAAATGTTTTTGTAATTGTTTTGAATGTTGATCGAAGGAGTTGTCTTCGTAAGAATGTATTGGATCTACCTTACGCACAAAATCAGTTCATCATCGCACAAAAATCAGAGCAATAATCTTAGAATTGAGGCATTACGCAATTCTTTTGAAATTTTAAGTAAAAAGTAAGGATTATCAAAGGCTAAGAATATAACCTATTTTGTACAAAAGTCGAAAAAAATTAAGAAGCCCAGTATGTTGTCATTACTCGCAAAAGAAACAATTCAGTACAAAGAAGAATAGTATAATCCTTTTATGTAAACAAGATTACCGAGATACATGAAGCTCCTCAGCAAATTAAAAATGTTTGTATTCATAATATTTTGTCTTTGATACCAGCTTATTGTTTGTACTTTACTATCAAGTTTTCTAAAATTCAAAAGCATTTCCTATTTTTTACAAATGAAAACACTTTATTACTGTTGAAAAAAAATATTATCTTAAATTTCTTATGTGTATTTAAAGAATTTATTTTTAGAAACACGTAGGTAAATTGATAAATTATTAATATTTCATTTACGAGTTCCGTTAGGAACAAAGTAATAAGACGGACCTCGTAATTTAAATGCTGATTAAGTAACGAGAACGATAACCAAGCTAGAGCTCCCACTTCTAATTTCCACACCACGACAACGTAAGGATTTTGACTTAATGCGTATCAGCTCTGTTACATGATGGAACCCCTAATCGTGATTGTTTTTTTACAATGTTTTTTATCCTACAATGTGGCACTTTTTAACATGTGCCAACATTCATAGCCTTAGGATATTCACATTTTATAGCATAATGCGAAACACCTACCTGCTGTTCATCTGATTTATTTGCCACAGTAAATGTTTTATCTTAATTTTCAGTATATATAGGAAAAATTAGATCAAAGGAAAATATAATTTTAATTTTTGAAAAATACTTGTAAATAAAATTTAGACTTATTCTAAGGATTCTTTAAGTATTATGAATTCTAATATATCAAAACAGAATGGATTAAGAGTACCATGTTTTCTGCAAATATATTCTAAAAGAGAAAAACAATTATAAAATCATTAACAGTGCAGTTTCTTAAGAATCATAGTTGATTTTTGACGATGTCCATTGGAATACATATGTTGCAAATACGTACAACAACTTTTAAACAAAACACATGTTTCACGTAATTTTCTTCTTTATTGAAGCCGTATGCAAGTGTCTCAAAGTAGATATTTTTATTTAAAAAAAGATAGAGCTTCAAAGTGTTAAATTTTTTTAGAATAGTTCTTTAACGATCTAAGAAAATCTAAATTTTACATTATGACATAAAGCAAGCACACATTCTCCATTTTATTTTATTTTATATTATTGTTTATACATTATTATAATTAATTAAAAATTACATTAATTTGGCACCTGCGTAAATTAAGTTTGTGTAACAAATTCCTACATTTAATAGAATGAAAAATGAAATTATAACAATTTACTTATTTTAATGCATTTACTGAAAATCAAAATATAAATAAGTTTTACTAAACAAAATTTAATTAATTTTACCTAAGTTTATTGTACCTTTAATTAAAATGAAATAAGCACTTTTCTATTTTTTACGAAATGCTTTATATTATCAGCACTGTTTTATATAATAATAAATTTTGTATGCTATTTCACTCAATGCTTTTAAAAATATTGAAGAGGAAATCTAGGTGGAATGCAGCTTAAATTATAGGGAAATATGTTTCCTTTTTTAAAAAATAAATAAATAAATAAATTTTTCTAGATTTCTTGAACTGAAATCATTAGTAGCTGTTACACCGTATTCTAAGAAAACATTTTTCCCTAAGGAAGGGAAATCTTCGCATTTAGGGCTATGGGATCTTGAAATTAAATTTAATTTCAAGATCTCCTTGTTTCGGGTCGTTTATTTTCGGATCGACCCAATCCTTTTCCACGCCCACTTTCTGCGATGTTCGGTCTCGACCAATCATATCGCAGCAAGCAGGGCATTTTTTCATCAGTGAGAGGATTTCGTCCGCTACTGTTTTTCAGCAGGTATGTCCTGCCCATCGAAATTATTTCACTCTCTAATTAATTCTTTATGTCACTTACATTAATTCGGCTCTAAATTTATCAATTCTGATGAGGAGGTACGTCCCGTATTGGGACAGGAACTCCGTAAGTTACATGCCACTTGCCACTTCGCATTTAGGGACTTTCTAAAACGTAGACATCCCCACTTCACAGCAGGAGACTTAAGTTATCTTGCTTCTTTTGTCCGCCGGTGTACGGTAGCATCAATCAGTGAGAAAAATGGGGGGAAGACCACGTGTCTAAAAATGCCGTCCTGTGGAAAATTTTCGACTGAAAACCGCCGTCTCCAAAAGGTTAATTTAGCTGTATGACAACATTGTGTACTTTACTTTGTGTTTTTTTTATTGTTCTTTACCGTTAATAAATAGAGCTGTGATATAAAATCTAGTTGAGTATTTGTAATTAAAAGGATATTATTATATTTTATGAACATATCACTACTCTGGGGATCCCTTGGATCATTTGAGTGAAGAAAACGGCGTCCGCAACCATAATTTAATTGTCATTGTTTACATTTCTGGCGTACCGCGACAGGACTTTGTTTTTGGAAACAAACATGGCACTCATATTTAAAGCAGCCAAGGGCTTCTTGAAAGAGGAGTTGTTTGTGGCAGAGGAAATTGGAGAAATATTTCCAGTTAAGGTAAAAATTTCGGAACTGAAAGTTCTTATTTTGAAAATCAAAGAGTATCTGGATGATCCAGACTTTGTGACAAATATTTTAGTAACGGCCGTGAGTGAGCGAAAACTAAAAGGAGAATTTGAAAAAGCTGAAAGATTAAAACAGCTAGAATATGAAGAAAGTGGAAAAATAAGAATACACGAACTGGAGTTGACGAGAATCAAGGCAACATTGCCAGTTTCTGGTGAGTCACAAAATACTGTTATATCTGGTGCTAAAAATAAATTTTATCTGCCAAAATTAGAATTTAGACAGTTTAGTAGCGATATTAAAGATTGGCTTCAGTTTTGGAGTCAATTTCAACATATCCATGACGATGATGAAATCGCGCCAGAGAACAAATTTCAGTATCTTGTTAAAGCTACTGTAAATGGCTCGCGAGCCCGAGAAGTAATAGAGAACTTCACGGCAACAGCAGTCAATTATGCCAAAGCAGTTGACAGCTTTAAAGCGAGATTTGATAGAGATGATTCATTAGTGGAGGTTTATGTTCGTGAATTATTAAAGCTCATAATTTCGGTGCAGAAACAGGAAAAAATATCAATGACATCTCTGTATGATGAACTCGAATCTTATCTAAGAGCCTTAGAGACTTCAGGAGTGACTACTGAAAAATGTGCTTCAATTCTTTATCCCATGGTTGAGTCATGTTTTCAAGAGGACTTTTTGAAAGCATGGGATAGAAGTACTACTTCAGCAGCCTCAACAGATGCTAAAGAACGTTTAACCTATTTAATGACTTTCCTCAAGGCAAAAACAGATGGAAAAGAAAGAATTAATTTGGCTATGGCTGGTTTTGGCTTGGGTGTAGATGAAAATCACCAATCTTTTAAGAAAAAAGTAAGAGATTTTCCAAATGAAAAGATACCTACAGCTGCCAATTTATTAACTACAGCTTCAAAGGAAGTTGGGTGAGGTCGATAGCTCTGATTTTAACCACAAATGGTGTGGTTATTCTAGAAATGTCTATAACGGATTATGAGCAGACTTTGAGTTATGTATAACTTGACTGCTCAAGCAAAAGGCGTGGACTGTATACTTTAAAAATGTTTGTTTATTGAGGACGGTAGGTACGTCCGCTCCGTGGATGTATTACAAGCATACTGACGAAATGTAAACAAAGAGGACTACTAGCGCCCTCTGCACATGCGGGTCGTAACAGAGTCCCCGCCATTGAAATGAAATTTCAATACAAATACATAATGCAATTCACGATACTTACATACAAAATACACAATATTTACAAAGCAAAAAGGCATGCATATTATTAAAAGCAAATACACAATATTTACAGTACTTAAATGAAAAATACACAATACATTTTATGATACTTAAATACGATTGAAGTTAATTTATACACATACAATAATTACTAATAACAAAATTCATACAGGTAATATACAAAGATTTCTGATTGTCCTTTTAATATATTTCCGTTTGGCATACGCAGGTTCACAACTCGGACCTTACCATCGGTGCCAGGAAAATTTCAGTTATTCTTCCGGTACTCCATTTCGTACTAGGAAGATTTTCATCTTTGATTAAAACTAAGGTTCTTACAGAAACATTATTTTTGTTAAATTTCCACTTGTGACGTTCTTGTAAATTATTCAAATAATCGCGTTTCCAAAGCTTATATATATGTTGGGTTATTTTTATTACTTTTTCCCATCTCGACAACTGATTCTCGTTTATATTAGTTATTTGCACTTCAACTATGGATGTTAGGGTTCTACCTACTAAGAAGTGTCCAGGGGTCAGTGTTTCGAAATCATCGAAATTTGACGTCAAAGGAGTGAGTGGTCGGGAATTTAGCACAGCCTCAATTTCACAAAGTATTGTGATGAACTCTTCGAGAGTTAAATGGGCGTTCCCCACGACTCTTTTTAAGTGGAATTTAAATGCCTTTACTCCTGCTTCCCATAGCCCTCTATGGTTTGGGAACCTGGGTGGGATAAAGTTCCACTCTATCGATTCATTTGTCAAAAATTCTGCTAATGTGTGATCAGGTAATTTAATCATTTTGAACAATTTTTTAATTTTGGCATTTGCGCCAACAAATGTTTTAGCGTTGTCGGTGGTGATTTTTGCACACTTTCCTCTCCTACCAAAAAAAGCGTTTTAAACTTGCAATGAATGCTTGGGATGTGAGATCTATCACAAAATCTAAATGAATCGCTTTTGTACATAAACATACATAGACTACTACATAAATTTTATTTAATGCCCCTTTTCTTTGATTTTTAAACTTAATGAAGAATGGGCCTGCAAAATCAACGCCCGTGACATTAAAGGGATAATTCGGTGTTACACGATCTCTCGGTAGGTTAGCCATAATTTGATTCATAGTGATGGGCTTGTTCTTAAAGCAATTCACACATTCATGAATAATTCTACGACAGTTATTTCTGCCATTGAGTGGCCAGAATTTTTGACGAACAAGATATAAAAGTGAGTGGGGTCCTGCATGCAAATGTTTTTTATGATAATGGCTCAATATAATATCAGTTAAAACGTTTCTACTAGGTAAAATCATGGGAAATTTATCCTTCTCATTTAAATTTGAATTGGCAAGTCTGCCTCCTACTCTAATGATGTTGCTCTCATCAAGAAAAACATTAAGTGGAGTTAATTTGCTTTTCATAGGAATAGGCTCACCTGCCAACAATTTGCGCATTTCTTCATAGAACTCCCTTTCATGCAATGAGTGGATCAGCCAGTTCTCAGCATGACTTACCTTTTGTGAAGTAAGGGGTCCCTTTATCTTTGTAATTCTGGTTCTGCAGTTGTGTATGAATCTGTAAAGAAAACTTACAACACGAATTAATTTTACATAGTTGTTTGAAATATCAATAATGTTTTCAAGGAAATTGTTTTTAGTCTCTGTCAATGTCAAGGAAATGTCCTCTTTTGGATTTGAGTTCTTTCTCATTTCCGTTAAATACACCCTTTCTGGGATCGCTTCATCTAGTCCTCTGGTCTGGAAGTCACTTTGACGTAGAAACGAGGATCCATTCCACCACTTGGAGTTGGTTGTAAGAGCGTCTACGCTGATTCCTCTAGTAAGTAGATCTGCTGGGTTGTCCTTGCCGGAACAGTGGAACCACGAGTTAGGATCGGTGAGGGATTGGATTTCGCGAACCCTGTTCGCAACAAAGGGTTTCCATCTATGGCTTGGACCTTTGATCCAATGTAAGGTGACCTGAGAGTCCGTCCAGAAAAAGGCTCTGGTTGAACACTTCTGATCTAGGATTTTCTTGACTTCCTTCGCTAAGCGTGCAGCAAGCAGAGCGCCCATCAGTTCCAATCTAGGCAGGGATAACCTTTTCAGAGGTGCAACACGGCTCTTGGATGTTACAAGATCAACGCTGACTCTGTCCTTGTGCTTGACTCTCAAGAAGGCGGCTGCTCCATATGCTTTTTGACTGGCATCGGAAAAGGAATGGATTTGGACTTCACTTGAATCTCCACTGGAATCGAGGATCTTTCGCGGAATCTTCAACTCTGATAAAAATGGAAGTTCTAACCACCATTGTGACCATACTGCATGAATATCTGGCGGTAGCTCGTCATCCCAGGATAACTTCCGTAGCCAAAGTTCTTGTAATAGGCATTTGAGCCTAATTGTGTAGGGTGACAAGAACCCAACTGGATCGTATATTTTCCCAGCTGATTGAAGCACAATTCTTTTTGTGATGGGTTTTGACGTGTCCAATTGCAGAAGTCCTTTAACATCAATTGTAAAATAGTCGTGGACAACATCCCATGGTATCCCTAAAACCTTTGACGAAGGGATTTTAGAACTGTCGTCCGGGTGACGAGGATGTGTCTCAAGGCCTTCCTTTTCCCAAGTTCTCATCAATGTTTGATCATTTGAATTCCATTTGCGTAATTTCATGCTGGCATTCTTCATGATTGTTTCAGCATCCTTTGATACTTTTAAGGCTTGGGAGATGTCATCAGCACCACTGATTATGTCATCAGCACCACTGATTACGTCATCAACATAGAGACAAGTGTCAAGCATTTCAGTTGCTGCTGGATATTGCTCACGGTAATTCTCGATGTGATGCTTAATTGTTGCGGAGAGCAAGAAGGGACTTACGTTGACTCCAAACATCACACGCTTAAATCTATACACTTGAAACTTGTAGGGATCTGTTTGATTTGATCTAATGTCTGGAAACAAAAATCTAACTGCATCTCTGTCCTCGTCACGTAATGAGATTTGCAAGAATGCACGTTCTATATCTGCGGTGATAGCAATCGTGTTCAAGCGAAAAGAAATTATCAGGTGGAATATGTTTGGGTTTAAATTCCCACCTGACCATATACAGTCATTAAGAGATGGTTGTCCATCTTCATGGGAGCTTGCATCGAAAACAATGCGCATTTTTGTAGTTAGGCTTTCTTGGCGAAAGACCGCTTGGTGCGGTAAATAGAATACTGCTCTATCAGTTGGTTTTTCAGTTTCTAGAACCCTTTCAATTATTCCTTGAGATTCATATTCTTTCAAAATTTCGGAATATTGTATGTACAGAGTTGGATCACGAATGAATCTTCTTGTTAAGGATTTAACACGTTTTCTGCTACGGAAAAATTGTCATTTAACTCTTGTGTATGGCCCTTCCAAGGAAACCCAACTTCATAACGACCACTATTGAAACGTACTGAAGATTTAAAATGTTGCATGGCTTGGTCGTCTGGGTCACAACTAGACTCTGCTTTAATTCCTATTGCTTCTAAATCCCAAAATTTTGTTAAATTTCTATCAACCTGATCTTGGATGAAATTGCAAAAATAATAGTTTGATGGTTCGTTTTGAATGGAACCTGTTACAATGTAACTAAATACGGAGTCCTGCAATATTATTGAATTGTCATGTAATTTTATTTGTTTACTTTTTAATAATTCATAAAATATTTCACCTCCCAGGAGAATATCAATTGGTTTGGGAATATTAAATTCCGCATCTGCATATGTTATATTTTGAGGCAATTTTATTTTTGTTAAATCCAATGGCTGTGTAGGAACGCATCCAGTAATTTTAGGGACTATGAGAAAGTTAAGTTTTCTTTTAAATGAACTTCCGTTCGAAATTTTAGCGGAAATTCTTTTCCTCACTGAAATGCAAGCTCCATTCAAACCTACAATAGTTGAATTCATAGAGTATTTTTTCAACCCGAGGAAATTTGACGCTTCCAAGCTACAAAGGCATTTTTGGCTCCCTGAATCGAGGATCGCGTTCATTACAAGCCAACCCCCTGTCGCACTCTGAACTTTGACCTTGGCAGTCGAAAGCAAAATGGATTTCTCCCCAACCTCATTGTAAAGACACGTCGCGGTTTGAGGGTTTATTACAGTGGCGGGACTCGGGTCATAAATGACCCCTGATGAACTCTGTGGAGAGGGGAGGTTTCTGTTTTGGTGTGGTTCTGATATCGAACGGGGCACACTTGTTTTGCAAAGAAGAGAATTGTTGTTCGCATTATATTTCCTGTTCAGTTTTAAACAGTTCTTAATAAGGTGATGGCCTAGACAACTAAAGCATAGGTTTAAGGATCTCACTTTGTTGCTTCTTTCTTGAACAGACATCTCCTGAAACATTTTGCACTTAAAAATTGGGTGTGTCTCTAAAGGACATAACGGACAGGTTTTTTCATCGCTTTTCACGACAAATGATCTGAATTTTGGAGAATATTCGTTCTTGTTTTTCAACGAAGAATTTCTTTGTACGTTTTCTAAGGCTTGGCTCCTTTTTTATTAAAAAGTCTAAAAAAATTATCCCACTTAGGCAAATCATTAGAATGTAATTCCATTTCATATTGTTTACGCGATTCATCATCTAGACATTGAGTTATAACAAAATTAACATTGATTCACACAAAGCGTTAGGTTCTAATTCTAGTTGTTTTAAGGCTCTAAGATGACTCTGAATTGAATCTATTAAACTTCTGAGATGAAAAGCAGATTCAAATTTTATTTTGTTAGGATTTAAAAGTTCAGCAATATGATTATTTACAATTAATCTTTTATTTTCGTATCTACCTTCTAAAGCTTCAAATAAAGATGAGTAAGAATCGTTTACTGTTTGCAATTGTTTTGCATGGCCTTTCAGGGCAGATTGCAAATAATATAGTTTTTGCGAGTCTGATAAACAAGCGTTATCATGAATTAATGATACAAATTGGGATTTAAATTGCAACCAATCAATATATTGTCCCGAAAATTCCGGTAAATTAATGGATGGCAGTTTCACATTGTAATTAGTAAAATCATTTTTCACAGATAATTCAGAGGTATCCACATTAGAAGATTCAAGTAAGGTATTGAGACTCACCTCTAAAATATCTGCGTCCACTTCCATCGTGTCCAAACTGGCCTCGAAATCCATGAGCTGTTCATCCGAAAGAACCCTGTAGCTTTCGGCCCGAAGTTTGTCTATTTTTGCTTTCACTTCAGAAAGCGATGCGAGTTTAGTTCTTATTTCAACTTGATTCAATGGTGAATCCACATTTTCCAAGGAGTTTCTAATGCGTGTGATCTGACCGAGTAGATGTGCTTTCCTTCTGTTAAACACGGTGAGTTCTGATAGTTCTTTTGGAGCCATTTTGATTTTTGGCTCGGGCTCGACACCGACCACAAAACTGGGTGAGGTCGATAGCTCTGATTTTAACCACAAATGGTGTGGTTATTCTAGAAATGTCTATAACGGATTATGAGCAGACTTTGAGTTATGTATAACTTGACTGCTCAAGCAAAAGGCGTGGACTGTATACTTTAAAAATGTTTGTTTATTGAGGACGGTAGCTACGTCCACTCCGTGGATGTATTACAAGCATACTGACGAAATGTAAACAAAGAGGACTACTAGCGCCCTCTGCACATGCGGGTCGTAACAGAAGTGAAGAAGGAATGTGTTTTTTGCTAAGCCGAGACTGTTTTCAAGCTCAGATGATGAGTTTGGCTGAAAGGCATAATATTTTAAGAGACAAGCAATGTTGCTTTGCTTGCTTAACACCAAAGCATACAGTTCGTTCTTGTAAGACATATTTAAGATGTGTAATATGTGGTAAAAAGTATGTACCACTTATGTGTGAGTCTCTAAAGGCTAAGAATCAAGATGCATACAGGAGTGAAAATAAGGGTCCAAAAGTTGAAGTTAATATGGCCAACAACACTTCTAGTCCCAGGGTGTTTTTCCAAACTTTGAAGTTAAAAATGGTGTGTGGTAACAAAGAAATCCCAGTTAGGGCAATTCTAGACTCTGGGTCACAAAAGTCTTATGTATTAAAAAATGTAGTTGAGAAAATGGGATATATCCCACTCAGAAAGGAAATTCTGATGCACTCATTGCTTGGGGGGATTAAATCTGACAAGTGTGAACATACTTGTTATAGAATAAGATTAAGAAATCAAGACAATAGTATTACATATAACCTGGAAGCATTAGATCAGACATCTATATGCGACAACATTGCATCAGTCACTCCAGGTTCTCTCTCTCTCTCTTGGATTTCAGAACTTAATGAAATGAAGATCCAGTTATCAGATGTAGGGGAAGAGTCACGATCTGTACAAGGGCTTCTTGGATCAGATGTAATCGGAAAGCTCATGACTGGCCAGCGCAGAATTTTATCCTGTGAGCTTGTTGCCATGGAGACAATACTTGGATGGACTCTGTCAGGTAAAGTACCTGACAGTGAGATTTCTTCATGCAATGCTATGCTGGTGGCCTTCCTATTTGTGAAAGAGATGGATATCTCCCAGTTATGGAGATTGAATTCCTTGGGAATACAAGATCCTTCGGAACAAAAAACAAAGAGGAGCTTCATAAAGCTTCAATGGAGCACTTCTTAAGAACTGTCAAGGTTGATGAAGAAAAGCGATTCCTTGTCTCCCTACCATGGCTTGACAATCATTTACCTCTGCCAGGCAACTTTAATTTGGCATTTAAAGGATTACAAGTGACAACCCATAAGCTGAAGAAGGAAAAATTATTTAAAGAATATGGTGATGTCTTTAAGGAATGGAAACGAGAAGGCATAATCGAAGAAGTTTCCAAAGAAGAATTGAAGTCTGTTTCTCACTATCTGCTCCATCGACATGAGTTGAAGCCGGACAGTACAAGAAAAATTAGGACCGTTTTTAATGCTTCGTCAAAACAAAAGGGAGGGGTCAGCCTCAATGACTGTTTAGAAAAGGGTTTAAACTTGATTGAATTGATCCCTTCCATGTTAACAAGATTTCGATTGTATAGATTTGATGTTTCGGCTGATATACGGAAAGCCTTCTTGCAAATAAGCCTCTATCATCAGGATCGAAATTTCTTGCGATTTTTGTGGCACAGTGAAGGAGAGCTTATACATTATAGTAGGCATTGCCGAGTGGTGTTTGGTGTCTGCAGCAGCCCATTTTTACTTGGATCAACAATCCAGTACCACTTGGAAAAAAAGTTAGAAGAAGCGAAGCAAGGCCGTGGGAAATACCCTGAGTGTATTGTACAGAAATTGATGAGAAGCTTTTACGTGGACAATTGCTTGGCAAGTGTCCAAACCCAGTCAGAACTAGATCGATTTATTGATGTAGCCAAGGAGATCATGGCTGAAAGGAAATTTGACTTAAGAGGGTGGGAGCACTCTAACACATCTGATCCCATAGCAAGTCCTACAAACGTCCTGGGAATTATTTGGAACAGACATTGTGATACCCTATCATTAAATATTCCAGATTTGAGAGAACTAATGGAAGAGGTAATCACAAAAAGAAATATTCTTGCTGCTTCACACAAAGTTTTTGACCCCTTGGGGATCACTGGTCCAGTGTTGCTACTACCAAAACTTTGGCTACAAAGTTTGTGGAAATCTCAAATTGGTTGGGATCAAGAAGTAGATATAAAAACAAGTCAAGATTTTCTGAAATGGCTAAAGGAGCTGGAATACTTAAAGCATGTTCAAGTACCAAGGTGGTTACACTGTGATAGTGGATTTCAGCATATTTCGTTACATTTTTTCTGTGACGCAAGCAAACTTGCCTATTCTGCGGTTGTTTTCCTACGAGTTGATATTGGAAGCGCTGTACACATACAACTGGTACAGAGTAAAACTAGAATTGCACCATGTGGAAAAAAGGAAACAACAATTGCCAGACTGGAACTTCTTGGTGCTGCTATATCTGCTCGTCTTTCTACAACTGTCTTGAAAGAGTTTCCAACAGACAATGTTTATTTCTGGACAGACTCTACTATAGTATTAGCTTCGCTGAAGAGAAAAGAACAGTGGGGTGTATTTGTTTGCAACTGTGTTAAAAAAATTCGGAAGCTGACACCTGTCAAAGCCTGGAGACATGTTCCTGGATCTCTGAATCCTGCAGACTATCCGAGTAGAGGGTGTTCAGCAAAGCAGCTTTGCAGCTCAAAATGGTGGGAAGATCCCAGTTGGTTGCATCTTTCGCCTCAAGAATGGCCTATTAGTGATGTGGAAGTAGATGTCAATGAGGTTGAAGTGAATAAAGAAAGAAGAGCTATCGTGACCTCTATGATGAATGTTCAAACAACAGATATTAAGAGTGATTATTTTTCCACCTATAGTAGAAACAACAGAGTAGTAGTGTGGATGCTACGTTTCATTAACAACGTTTCAAATGCAACCAAGTTAAAGGGAAGCTTAGGCTATGAAGAATTCAAACGAGCAGAAGTTTTGGTTTTCATGTCCCTGCAGTCAAATGCCTTTCAAGATGAGAGACTTCTTGCTAAAATGTAAGCCTTTAGAGATGAAGATGGGCTTCTCAGAATAAGAACCAAGTTGGCTGACAGTTATGAGAAGGAAGATTTCAAGTTCCCAATTCTCTTACCTGCCAATGATGTTGTAGTGAAATTAATTCGAGAAGAGCATGTAAAAGCAATGCATGCAGGTTCTTCAATATTACGTGCACGCCTTAGAGAGAAGTTTTGGATGATTAGAGCCAAAAGATTAGTAAAGCAAGTTCTTTCTGAGTGTGTGATTTGCAAACGTTATAAAGCTAAGCATGTTGAAGTGCCCTTTGCTCCGCTGCCTAGAGATAGAGTTACTCAGACAAAGGTATTTGAAATAACAGGTGTAGACTATGCAGGTCCTCTTTATCTTAAGTCAAAAGTGAAGGCCTGGATTGTTTTGTTTACCTGTGCTGTCTACCGGGCAGTGCATTTTGAACTAGTTCAATCACTCACTACTGATGCCATTATTCAAGCCTTGAGAAGATGGTGGGAGCGTATTGTAAGAATGCTCAAAGAGCTTCTACGTCGAGTGTTAGAGAAATCTATTGTAAATTATGAAGAACTCCTGACCATCGTATGTGATTGTGAGTCAATAATCAATGCTAGGCCTTTGACATGCATACACGAAGATCCAAATGAATTGTTACCTTTGTCCCCAGCAATGTTCATTCACGGAAATAGCAACTGTGAAACTCCTGATTTAGATCAAGTAGATCGATCTTCATTGCTAAAACGCACCAAATACTTGCAGAAGTTGCGTGAAGATCTGAAACAAAGATTTAGAAATAAATATCTTGCTCTTTTGGTCCACAGAGGGACAAGGAGAAATGATGCTTTAGAAGTCGGTGATGTGCTTATTGGGCATGACAATGTGTGACGAATTGACTGGCCTCTTGGTGTTGTCTTGGAGGCTTATCCTTGCAAGGATGAAGTTCCCAGAGTAACTAGAATTAGAACCTCCCATGGTGAGAGGATTCGTCCCTTCCAAAGGCTATATCCATTGGAAGTATCAGCTAAAACTGAAATAGGTGTTTTAAAAGCCTCAGGAAAAGACAGCCTATCTGTTGAGAAAACTCCTGAATCATCTACTGACCATGTTTCGGATTCACCAACTGATTATGTTCCCGATTCTCCTGTTGAAAGTACTGATGATTCTGAGGAGAAACCCTCAACCAAAACCAGATTGGGAAGGACCTTAAAAATTCCTCGCAAATTGGGCTTGTGAACTACTTTTCAAAATTTAGGAGGAATTAAGTGTCATATATATACCTATACAATGATTGCATGGTTAAAGTTTAATTTATTTTAAATTGCTAAGTTCAGTTTCACTTTGCAAGGTGGGAGTATGTAACGTGCTGTAAATTATTTTCAAACCGTCCAACTATATCCAAGAAATTATTGTTTTGTTTTAATTTAGCTTGTGCTGTATGGCAACATTGTGTACTTTATTTTGTGTTTTTTTTATTGTTCTTTATCGTTAATAAAGAAAGCTGTGATATAAAATCCAGCTGAGTATTTGTGTTTAAAAGGATATTATTATATTTTATGAACATATCACTCATCTGGGGATCCCTTGGATCATTTGAGTGAAGAAAACGGCGTCCGCAACCATAATTTAATTGTCATTGTTTACACATGTCTTCTCCGGGATTCGAACCTAGTCCCTACGGCACCGCAGTTAGCGTCGCGAACCACTATACCGGTTGGGCGACTACAAACAGGGGACTGAATCGAAAATAAGCCAACTCATTCCAACCTTGGTGCGTGTCTTGGAAAAACAGGGGATTGAGACGACAACAAGCCAACTCATTACCATCTCTGTAGCGTTAAATAAAGAGCACTTTTTGAGTTCCTCACACCCTCGGGCATTCCTCTTCGGCACGGTCAAAGGAAAAGAGGTTGCTTGTCATTGGTAGATGTGCAATGACGTCATTATTCTGGGTTGCCTGGTTTGGCGTTATAGCATTTTTCTATGCCGTAGTGGTTCATTGAAACATAAAAGTTTTGTCCCAATTTGGGAGATTGTTTTTCAGGCAGTTTTTTCTTCCGTGTCTTGAGTATAATAGCTAAATTCCCTTGCGTATGAAATTTTCACTGTAAAAATAACAATCGGTTCTTTTTTTTTTCATTCACGTAAATCAAAATATTTTTAATGGATTCAATTTTGTAGAAGAAATATATATTTGAGCTTAGTAAATGAGGAACTCAATTACAAATAAAAAAATTGTTATATAATTTTTAATAATCCATTTACTGTGATTAATAATACTTTGAAAATGAATTACATGTTTCGAGTTTTATCCTTATGTAAGAAAAAAAGAAGTCACTTATAAATAAAGAAAATTTATGTTTTTTTTTTTTTTAATATATATTTATTGGTAATATTAATGTACATTTTAAAGGTAAATGAATTCGTTCTTATATCAGAATGAATTTGTACAGGCAAGTGATATTTTAAATTATTAGCTTAATTTCATTTTTGTAATTAGTTATTTGTTTTTTGTATGTGTGTGAAAGACTCATTTATTCACATTTCTAAAAAAAATTCGTCTAATACTCTGTTTCCTTTTAAATTTTAGAATTAAATATACTGCAAAAATTTTAGCTATTATAAACTTAACTATATAAATAAACTTATACATAAATTTTTATTTTCTATCTTTAGTAAAATACTATAAATAAAGTGATTCGTGGCTATTGTATAAGAAACACCTCACTGTTCTAACTTCCACATCACATCCATATTATTCGTTCAAGTTATCATCAACACATTTATTCACATAATTCTCAATTTTTGCAATTATTTTAGAGGTTTCCTCTTCTAACATGCTCACACATACAAATCTTCATTCAGGGTTTAAATCTAAAGTCCTGAAATAGAGTACCACTTGAATCCCTTCATCAGGGGTTTGTTATAGAGAATAGTTTGTTTTTATAACAGGCAAGTATAATGAAGATATAGTCATTAATGGAATTTGGATTCATCTTAAGAAGTATTTACTGATCGATGTTGTGTCACTCTCGAAGCACATCAATTTTCTCCTTTCCTAAAGTATGTTTCCTCCTGTAAAGCTACTGCTCGAGAATTAATACGAAAATATGACATAAAATAATACGTTTTCGAGCAAAAATAAAAATTAGCCATTAAATTATAATTTCCAAAAACTTATTTAGATTTTGCATATTATTTTAAAAGAATTTTCACACACTAATTATTGACTTTCTTATAGTTACAATTAGAGATAATCAAGAAAGTATAAAACGTAGCAGAAATTATTTAACGAAATCTCTCTCTCTCATTTAGAAAAATTTCTTTTTCCAACATTTTCATTCTTAGAATATATATATATATATATATATATATATATATATAGTAGTAATTTAAAGTTTATTTTAAAATATCCAGAAATGGGCTTAATTTTCGAGAAATATATATCTTTATATTCACGTGTGTTCTGGTATCGTTTTAAAATGTATTTGTACTTTCTTTCCATTTTATTTCGTTATTTATGAGCACAATGGCGTTGGAAGTATAAAGTACGCACTCAGTAAATTTTCGAAACACCACTAATATTATACGAAAATGTAAGAATTTTTTTAAAAAATTATTATTTGTCAGTTATAACCCAACAAACTAAACATATATGTCTGAAATAAAATAACCGTAACAGTTATAGAAACAATTAATTACCGTAAAAGCCGGCGTATAACGCACTATTTGAACACAGAAAATAAGATCGAAATTCATGAGTGCGCATTATACTCTGGGGAAAAAATGTTAACTTTAAAAATAAGAAAAAAGCTCCTGGAAAAAAAAAAAAATTAGACTTCTACATATATCGAAATATTGTTCAGTTAAAAGAAATCAAATTCTTTATCAAATGTAGATCTGGAAGAGTACACTATTTTTTTTTTTTTTTTTTTCTAATTTTTTTTCTTGGAATAATACTTTGAATAAGTGATTTCTAAACATATAGAGCCAGGACTTCGAACCGTAATTTTTTTTGTTCCAGTTCAACTATAAAAAAATATCGTTTCTCTTCCGGTTTCCGTTCTGCCAAAAATAATGGTTTTCGGTTCAGATCTGAATGAATAATTTTACTTTACGTATATTCTTATTTGTACTACAAATATAATTCTATCGTAAACAAAAATTAAATTCTATCAAAATTTGGAAGACTTTTTATTTTTTTCTTAAAAAGTCATCAGCAAGTTTATTCAACTGAATTAAATTTGATTTCTACAAGTAGGTGCATCAAGAACTGAATCAGAAAGTACTAGTGAACACAGTGGCGTACCTACCAATGGGCTAAGCGATGCCATGCACCAGAGCCTTCAACCTCAAGCGGGGCCCTCGCACCCTGACCAGCAAGCAAGTCGAACTTGCGATAATTTCTCCCACATTTAATATATAAATATAAAAGGTTACAACATAACTGTAATCAGGCCAACTCAGTTAAAATTGCACAGTAGTGAATAAGTTCAAGCTAATCAATCACTTAAAAACGGCAGATACCTGTGGAGGCCTTTTTCACGTTTTGAGTGTAAATTATTGGAAGAGGGGATTGATCTTACATTGATTTTCAAATGTAATGGTTTTTATTGCTATGTTAATAAAGAAAATTCGATTATTGTGAATTTTTCGATTTATTTTTGGACTGGGGCTAATTTTTTTTCTGAGCTGCACATTTGGAAACTATTGTATTACCATACGTCCTAAAAGGGAAGATTGTGTTTAGAATTAGAATGACGCGTGCATTATATTTCTTAAAATATTTTTGAAGTTTATTTATTTTCATCACACAGAGATCAGAGCATTTATCTTAGAATTTCAGCAATGTTATACTAACTGATACATCAAAAGAATTATAATTTATTGTAACTTAAAAATAAGAAGCTAACAAATTTAACTTCTATCCATAAAACTAATAAAATAACCTTTTTATATGAAAGATGAAAAAGTAAGAAATAAATGTGTTGTAATTAGTCATAAAAGAACAATTAAACACGAATAAGAATAGTTTTTTCCTTATATAAATAAGTTTACCAAGATACATGAATGATTTGCTCCTTGCTGACTTAAAGATATGTGTAGTCATAATTTTGTCTTATGTCAACTAATTGTTTGCGTTTTACTAATCAAGAATTTTTCTAAAAATTCAAAGGATTTGATATTTTATGCTAACGAAAGCAGTACATTACAGTTGGAAAAAATTTTAATTTTACATTTATTAACTTGTGTATTTAAAGGATTTATTTTTAAGAACATGCAAATAAATCGATAGTTTATTAATGTCTCATTCAGAGGAAACATGAGGGATATCGCAATGAGACGGACCTCATTATTTGAATAACAATCAAGTAACGAGGATGATATCCGACCTGGAACCCAGTCGATTATGTTATGACGTCAATGAAAGTACTTTAAGCCTTTAGAAAGTTAACGTGTATTAGAGCCCTGCTAGATGATGGAATCCTCAATTGTGATCACTCGGCTACCACAGCTGTAAAAACATGTGGAATCTACAATGTGATACTGTTTAACAAGTAACATTTATTTATGATTTTGAGATAAAGTATTAAGTTAACGCCACATTCCTGCCATTTATCACATTTACCTGTCATTGTTAATCGATTATCATAATTTTCAGCATACATAGGAACAATTAGATCAAAGATGAACATTATCATATAATTTTAATCCTTGAAAAATGCTTGGTGTAAAAATCTAAACTTAATCTTAAGATTCAATAATTATTATGAAATCTAATGCATCAAAACAGAATGAATTATCGAGGCAATAAAAAAATGACATTTATCAATGTTTTTATTCTTTTAAGAAAGTAAGTATACAAAAATTCTTAACAGAGTGTTGTATAAATAACTAATTAATTCTCAGAGAAGCAATTATAAATTGATTAACCACAATATAGCTTAGTTGAATATTAACATGTCTATTGGTATACAGATGTTCAATAGTTATAAGATTTTTTTAACTCACATATAGTTAATGTAATTTTGTTATTTGTTAAAGAATTATATATGTGTCTTAAAGCAAATATTTTCCATTATAAAAAGATAGAGAGCTTCAGAGTACTATATGATTATAAAATAGCCCATTATCGATTTGAGACTTTACATTATGACATAGAGAGACAGGCAAAAATTTTGCTTTTTCTTTCCATTTTTTAAATTCATTGTATGTATCTAAATGTTCAAATAATTATATTATTATTTGTTTTTCAAAATTAATTAATTTAAGAGTTAACACGATAATTTGAGTTTGTATGTACGAAATTACTGCGTTTAACACAGAATAAAAATAAATCTATAACATTTTCAACATTTACTGAAAATCAAAATATAAATAAATTTTACCTTGATAAATTAATTTAAATTTGCTTTAGGTTATTATACCTTTGACTGAAATGAAATAAGCGTTTCCTTTTTTGTGCAATAGTTATCATTGTGATTAGTGTTTTATATAATATAATCAATGTTTTATACTATTTCATTCAATGCCTTTTAATAATACTGAAAAAGAAATCTTGGTGGAATGTGGTTTAAATTCGTAGGAAATGTCTCCTTTAAAAGGAAAAGAAATCTTTTGAACTGAAATCAGTAGAAATTATCACAGGCGATTTCCAAACACAAGTTTCTCTAAGAAAAGGAAAATGGGGACTTTTAAACTTAGAAAGTTCTACAGAGTATTGGATAATTTAAAAAAAAATTATCCAATCCAAAAATATCTGAAAAAATAAATATAATCTGAACGTAGTCGAACAGATAGTTACATTTAAATTAAAATAATATGTTCGTTCTCTTTTTTTTTTTTTCGCCTATTTATTCGTGAGTCACGCATTTTATGTACAAAGAAAGGAGTGTTCGGGGGCGCTCTAAGGCTGTTGAACATTTGAAACTCTGAATACAGAATAAGATGGTTCATGTAAATGAATATGGAAAGCAAGTAGTAAAATAAAAATATCAACAAGTCGTTGATATAAAAATATCAACAAAAAATGCTTCTCCCCGTTGATTATTGTTGATCCTTCAGTTTTTGGTCATTGTTGATTATCATATGCCTATTTGGTGTAAGAAAACCTAGAAATGCATTTCTGCCTTCTTGTAAATCTTCTAAGGTTTCTTTCAAGTAGCCGGAAAACTATTCTTCCTCTTATTGCCGTAATAAATCTTTGGAAAGGGCATTTCCTTTTCTGTTAAATTGTCGGACATAGGATAAATAGAAACTATGCCGACAAAGCCCTCTTCTACTTTCCCGGTCACTTTAGGGGACTGTTCAAACGAAGAGGAGGGGGGGGGAGTGTTATTTGAACCTAAAGTCTTTCTCTTCGTTTTGAAAAAAGTAAAGAAAAATTGTTGTCACAGTTATCTGCAACTCGATTGCGGAGTCAGTGCGTTGAGAAGGAAATGTTTTTGTAATTGTTTTGAATGTTGATCGAAGCAGTTGTCTTCGTAGGAATGTTTTGGCTCTACCTTACGCACAAAATCAGTTCATCATCGCACAAAAATCAGAGCAGTAATCTTAGAATTTAGGCATTATGCAATTCTTTTGAAATTAAATGAAAAGTAAGGATTATCCAAAGGCTAAGAATATAACTCTTTTTGTACAAAAGTCGAAAAAAAAAATTAAGAAGCCCAGTATTTTGTCATTACTCGCAAAAGAAACAATTCAGTACAAAGAAGAATATAATCCTTTTATGTAAACAAGTTTACCGAGATACATGAAGCTCCTCGGCAAATTAAAAATGTTTGTAGTCATAATATTTTGTCTTTGATACCAGCTTATTGTTTGTACTTTACTATCAAGTATTCTAAAATTCAAGAGCATTTCCTCTTTTTTACAAATGAAAACAATTTAATACTGTTGAAAAAAAAATATAATCTTAAATTTCTTTTGTGTATTTAAAGAATTTATTTTTAGGAACACGTAGATGCACCACGAAAGGAATCCGCTTACCAAATTTTAAGACTGTACGTCTAATAGTTTAGAAATGGAAATATTTATCAATAAAGCCCCTTAAGCCCCCGCAACGCCACTTAGGAAGCTATTTTCACAAAAACCCATCTTATAGTAGATCTCTACTTAATGAATGGAATCTGCTTACTCAATTTCAAGATTTTACGTCTAATAGTTTAAAAAAGGAGTTAATTGCCTATAACGCTGCTTAATTCTCCGCAAACTTGGGGTCGATTTTCACAAAACCCATTTTGTAGCGGATCTGTACTCTATGAAAGGAGTCCGCTTATCAAATTTCAAAACTGTACTTCTAATAGTTTAAAAATGGAAATAATTATGCATAACGCCCCTTGGAGGTCAATTTTCGTAAAAATCATTATGTAAGGTACCTCTATTTTATGAAAGAAATCTGTGTACCAAGTTTCAAGACTGTACATCTAATAGATTAATAATGGAAATAATTATCTATAACGCCCCTTAAGCCCCCGTAACGCCCCTTGGGATTAGATCTTTGCAAAATCCGTTCTTAGCTGATGTCTACTCCATGAAGGGAACCTACCTACCAAATTTCAAATATGTAAGTTTAATAGTTCCGGAGATATCGTGGATTAGTCAGTCAGTCAGTGAGTGAGTCGCTTTTCTCCTTTTTATATATAGATGGTACATTAAAAATTTTTTTTTAGATAATATACTTGTTTGTTATTAACTTACGTTGCAGCATATCTTACCCATCGAAAAAAAGAATGTTGAGGAATATACACTGTATTTACAAAAAGAAAATAATTTTATTTTAAAATTAATGAGCTTTAAGGACATTTTCTAATTTAAAGCATACAAGTAATTTTAAGCATACATTATTTTATAACAAGACTTTTTAAACTTACATCACCACATGCAGACTTAAATTTAATTATGCATAAAACATGTTAATTTTGTTTGAGTTTTTTTATTTGAAAAAATACTTTGTTTCATAATACGTTTCATATCTTTGAAATGCACCAAAAATCCCTTCAGGTGCAATTTTCCGTATCTTTTCTTAAATGTTTCTAGTCATCCATTGCTACGTAGAAATTGGTCTTATCCCAATACCTTAACAAATGGAAAAGCTTTCTCTATTACGAAAGGCTCAGAGATCAGAACATTTTTATCTTGCATTGTATGTATCCACTTCATAACTGCCTCGTCGAAATCTTCATGGACACATGTTCTTCTACGTTTTGAACAAGAATTCAATGAATCCTAATTTCGAAGCTTATCTCGATTTCTTATAATAGTTGATAAGCTGTTTGGAGGAAAACCAAATGATAAAGCCATGTCCTCTTTTTGACGCCTTTATCTACTTCCTGAAAAATTAAAAAAAATTCATGCTCAAGCACTTACGAACTATCAGAAACGAAGTTACCAGTACAACTGATCAACACTACAAATGAACGGAAATTAGTTCAAGGACACGGAGACACGATGCAATTCCACTGAGGGTGAAAGAGGATATCGAAGATGTTTCTAGTGAAAAGTAGTACTTCTGGGATGAAACTCCCAGAAATCTATTGCTCTCAGCGCGCTAAACAAAAAAAAAAAAAAAGCAGTTCAAGATTTATGAGAACCATAAAATGTGTTAAGAGAGAATAACTTAAAATGTCCGGAACTACTTTAAAAATAAGGAGAAAAAAATCCAATCACAAGAAAAAAAAAGTTTGTTGCATAAAAAATGCACTTCACTATAGGAAGTTTATTTTATGAAGAAAATCCTGAAATGCGCGTAGAAAAATTCGCTATATAGAGGTTCGTTATATGGAGGTTCGACTGTATATATATTTTTTGATAAACAGTAGAAACTTTTCCCCTGTCTCATTACTTAGAACCATAAATCTCTCCTTCTCCTGAACCCTTTAACCGCTTCCTTTACACATTTTTTTGAAAAAATTGCAAAAAATCATCACATTTTTTAATTTTATTATTAAATACAATGAAACGAAACAAAACAAAATATGTAGGTTTTAAGTTGAGTTTTTAAAATTTTTTACAGGCGTAAAAACATTTAGTTTTAATATTAGTTTACTATCCCGAGTTATATCTGGCAAATGGAAAAAAAGTTAAATATTAGTCTTAATATGATTGATTTTGAAACAAGGGACAACACAAAATGAGATACCTGACATTCTGTAAACTGGTATCTAGTCTCGTTTCTTACTGGCTTATTTCTGGAATCTCTATTACAGGAGCACAGTCACGGGAACACTGTCTCGTTGGATTTGATTTTTTTTTTTTTTCAGATGCAGGAATAACATCTGAAAAATGCATTGAGGTTAACCTGAGTGGTGAAGGACTAATGCTGGGTTTTCCTGATGTGGCAGAAAACTCGTCACGATGATTTTCTGAAATTAGTTTTTCAGTCAGTTTCATTCTAAATTGTTTAGGTGATCATGAACCTCCTGATTTACAGTACAAAATGAAGGAATTTCACAAGGCCAAATCCAATAAATGGAAGAAAATATTAGTATTTTCCTCTCTTTTTCTGGATGTAAAGTAAGGAGCTAAATGCTGGTCAACTTTATCTGCACCACCCATTTGGTCATTGTAGTCAACTACACATTTAGGCTTGGACTTTGTCTCTCCCCGTTCATTTGTTACATTCTGCATTTCGATTGTATGTATTGTGGAAATTAAACTAACATCCTTCTTATCTTTCCATGTAATTACAGTTACTTCCCTCTCTAATACCCAATAATTTCTCCTTTTTTTTAAAAAAAAATTTCTTTGTCTTTAGATCTCGAGATAAATCTCTTCTATTCAATCCAAATGTTCCATTCACATCAATCTTCCTTTTAACCAACGTATCAGCCAAACCGGGCGGGATAAAAATTGTCCTAACTGCCAACCAAAGCTGAGCGTTTCCTTTCATTTCTTTCAGGCCGAGTAAAACCATGATAAAACAAATCGTACAGACAAATTCCGCTCGGGATAATAATTAGCTGTAATATATATTAACCCGATAACCCGAGATAATCAGGCAAGCGGTTAAAGTTCACTACATATTCCCTTTGAAAATTTAACAAAATAATTTTAAATATCACCATTAGACATGATGATGAACATAAATATACAAAGAAAAGAATTTAGCATTTTCCAATTTCGAGAAATTTACGGTTTCACAGTGAACCTTAACAGTCCATTTTTCCTATTCGAACTAACTAATCCAAAAGATCATTCAGAAAAAAAAAAATCTATTATTTTAAAGCCATAAAACTTTTATATTTTAACGAAATCAATAAAGGAAAAATATTTTTAAAGTTTTTAATTGTTTTTTTTAAAGTTTTCTGCACTTTTATAATTTTATACAAATTTGGACATAAAATTACATACTAAAAAAATTTATATTCCTTAATAAAAAATTGCTAGTCCATATAAATTTTCCATCTATAATTTTTAAGAGAGAATATTTATATCCATTATGTACACCCACACAGTGTCGCATTTAGGCAGGGTGGCAAAATTTTAGAGTGCGGACAAGTATTGTTAAATACAAAAATTTATCACTATAATTTTTAAAGTAAATAAATATTTTACTAAGATATGCAATAAACAAATATTGCTTCAAAATGTCAGCTCTGCTTCTATTCCTAAATTCTCTAAATCCCAAAATTCGCTAAGCTTTTTCGAAGTATTGGATTCATTAACAATAACACTCATTGTTAAAAGTTCCTCCCGATCTGACCCAAATAATGTATCTATTTCTATAAGATTTTTGTTTAGACGTGTAATTCTACCTATAACTACTTGATAATAATAGTCCACGCCAATAAGAATTGATATTTCTTTATCGTTAAATTCATAAGAATCAGCTAATTGTACATTTCTTAAATATCTAAATTTTTTTTTATCAGGGGTTGGTAAATGTGTAATCGAAATATGTTCTGTCTCGACCGCTTCCATTGCAATGTACAAATTTGGATCATTCCTGTTTTTCAATTTTATTTTAACTATATTTAAGGTTTTTATTTCAGTTTCTTTAGCACCAAATGTGCAAATGGAAAGGTTTTCTTTTCTAAGAATTAGAAAGTTAAATTTCTCAGAAGTACTCTTTAAAACGAACCTTCTTTGTGAACCATTATCTAAGAATAAGAATAATCTAACAACTTCTTGTTCATTTTTGTGTCATCTATTAACTCAGCACATATTTGTAATAATACACTATTTACTTCTGTTTTAAATACTGCTGAAACTATATTATTTGTTTCACTTTTTGGAGAGAAATCGTCACCGTGCCGATTTCGAAAACATATTGTGAAATGGTGGGAGCCATTACAAATAGGACATGACTCTCTTTTCGCACATTCCATTGATCTATGACCGGGCATGAGGCTCAAATAACATCCCCTTTTTTCTTAAAATTTCTCTCTTTTCGTTAGCGCTTAAGAAATGGCAGGCCTCGAGTTCATGACCTTTGTTGCAGTATAAACATTTGCGACTTCTATGCAATTCACAGTGAAGGAAAAGGAGTTGGTTCGGGGTGTTCTGTCATCGGATTTCTCTTACGATGTCCGGGGAAAAAGGAGCTTTTATTTTTGCTCTCTTTAGTGGTGGAGGGGAATAATGATATGGTTTATGATTGTTTATTTGAGAGGCTTGTTCCAGAACTGGAATTTCCAAGTTCATTAACCGCAAAAGAGCGCTTTGGTTAAACCCTTAGTCCAGGGGGTCCAACCCAAAAGAAATTGCAGGCCACTTCGGAAAAATATTATAATCTCGCGGGCCACACATAAAAATATGTACCTTTATATCAAATTTGGAAACAAAAAAACATTTATTGGAGTGAAAATTTAAAACTTTTCTTTTTAGTGTACAGGATTTAAAACCTGATAATTAAATTGCGGATTCTGTTATAAATCATGATTTGACATATCTGTACAAGAATTATTTACTACACAAGCTTGGGAAGAAGTAGAAAAAATATTTACATTGAAACAAAACTTTTGGCGTTGCAATCATTGTGAAAGCGCAACGACTTAAAAAAATATGGTTCAGTGTGATGATTGCAGTTACTGGTAACATTGGAAATGCGTCAATTTTAAGAATGGGTCAAAAATTAAAAATTGGCTTTGTCCATATTATTCTATAAAGTAAAAGATGGCGATACCTCTATAAAAAAACGCATCGAGATTCCTACCTCATGGTGATGTAGAAACGGGATCAATATCATAAATATTTCTAATATGCATTGCTTATTTCCCCCATTTAATTAATTATTTTAAGAGAGAGCTGCCAAGAGCTGGGAGGCCCCTGATCACCCCTAAGATGTTCTCCCTCAAAATTGGGGTGGAACCCAGCCAAAACGTACTGTTACCTGAATGGTACTCAAAGCTACGGCTAACGACAAGCGTACTTGTAGCCCTTTGCAGCGATGAATTTCTTGGGCCTCGATCTGACATCGTCAGATAGGTGGCATTAGTAACAACAGAGAGAGAGCAACATTATTTCATAACTTATTATTTTTAGTGTACTAACTCATCAATAAAAAAAATGCTCATTTCTTACATATTAATTAAAAGAAAAATGTTTTCCAGTGAGGATATGTGTTCAAAAATTATACTTTGGATAATATTTAGGATATTTAATTCCTTCTTAGGTCAACAAAGAAAATCTTTTATTTTAGTTACTTTTTATTAAATAGTTACAATTAATATAAATATGTATATACATATGACAGACTTACAATATTAAGTGACAAACTAGAAAGCGATTTTCCTTGCAATTTTTCATTTTCCTTTTTATATATGGTGTTAGACTATTTTTTGTTTGTTTGTTACTATTTATTCATTTATCGAATTTAATTATTCCTATAAAATAGTAATGTAAAAAAGAAATCACATTCTCAGAAATTAGGCCATCCCAGGAGGGATTCGAACCTACGACATTTGGATTAAAAGTCCAACGTGCTATTTATTGCTCAACAGGGGCACAACGAACGATTTTCCTTTCTATATATGCTGTTGGACTATTATTTTTTTACTTTTTATTCATTTTTTAAATATAATGAATGAATTAATATGTGAAAAAAAAGAAACAATGGTATTAACATCAAGTGTCATCCACTGCTAGTTTAAAAAGATGTATTTGAACTTCAATGGATGAATAGAAAGTATTTTATTAACGATTGAAAAAGAGTGAACTAGTAGTAGGAATTAATAAGAAATAAACAACATAAAATATAGGCATTCCTTTAATATAGTTAAATAAAAAAATTAAGATTTTAATGAGAATTTTGCCCTTGTAAAGTTATACTTAATGACGCAATATCAGGGATATAGTTTGTGATTTTCAATTTAACAATGATTCTAATGTTGAGTTGTTACGTGGGGAGATTCAGATTTTATATCAGAATTTTTTTTTACCCAATTACACCAATTTTTTTAGAATTTAAATGGATAGGCTGGTTAAAGAAATATATAGAACAAAATACTCAAAGACTATTACATTTTTGAAAAACTTTTTTTCTTAATTAATGAATAATTTTGTATTTGTGTCAAAAAATATTTTTAAAAAAATGATTTATCGTGTAATTATGAAAAAATTAAAAATTAATTGCTGAATCTAATTGTAAAGATGGAACTATATTTATTGAAAATTCGATAGAGAGTTTTCTCAACCGGTATAGAAACTAAATGTGATTATAGTTGGAAATAGATTCCAAAAATAAAAAAAAAAAAAGAATATTCGATATTTATCATCTAGTTATTAGCCGTCATGTAGAAGTATTGATACACGTTAAATCTATTGAGGCTCAAACGTCTTCTCATTGGTGTGGTGAGGAAGTTAAGACAGGGTGCCAGCTCAGGTGTCGTCCTCGTCACTTGATCATGGTTCAAAATTACGAGGTTCGTCGCCAAAAGTCCTCGTGTAGCTGAACAGAGCGACATTAATTGTCACTCTCTCTCTCTCTCGAGTTATTGAGATTTTCATCGATTTGCAATTCTATAAACGATTTTAGAATATCTCTATGTATAAAGCTAATAATTTATTATATAATAATGGTATCTGTTTGCATTATAATCATTTGCTCATACTAAAGGGGAAAAAATGTTTATTCCTTAATATGTGTTCTTTGTACATTAAATTCTGTACTTTCAACTGCTTTTTCTAATTTGATCATTTATATTTTGTAATCAAATATTATTCCTTAACTCAGTAGCGCAACAGCCCATGAGAGCCAAGACCTGCTGTGCCCATCTCAGTATACGTGATCCTGGGCGCTGAGTTGCGTGAGCAGATGCTTCGGTCATGTGGTCAATATGACGCGAAACTCTCAGTGTTTAGTTCCCAAGCAATCATGACACTCATTTATCGACCCACTGAAAGGATGAAAGGCTGAGTCAACCATGCCCAGCCCGGGGTTTGAAACTCGCACATGTGGTGTGGAAGCGTGATGCACGACTACTCAGCTTCAATATTATTCCTAAAATAATATAGTATTTTCTGTGTATATGTGTGATCAGCTTATACTTTTTATCAACATTGTAAAATCTTTAAAATGTTTTACTTTGAGTGAGATTCAACGAGTTTGAAAACTAACGTTTTGTTCAAAATCTGTATGCCATCTATAAAATTTATAAAGTTTTTATTACATTTTATAGCATCAGAGAATCAATGTTAATACTTATATAAAAAATTTCTCTTAATTTTACCTTTTTCTATTACAAAGTGGTAAATGTTTACACAGTCTTTAAAATCTTAAGAATAAGTTAAGTGAATATTATCAGTTATAATTTTTTTCTTTGCCATATAAAGAAATTTTTGCATCTTAAAACAAATTTCCTTCAATCCAACAAATTTTAATTTTTAAAATCCTGAAACTCAATGTCAGCATCTCTTTTGTTTTCCAATTAGGTTGTATTACGATGACTTAATGCCAAGGAATAACTTTCGCATTCGAAATAATCCAATCAAAAGAGCATGCGTTATTGCATATTAGAAATCATTAATTCCGTACAAACTCACCCACCCCTCCAAAAAAAAAAAATTTATTACTACAGTTAATAATAAAACTTGTTACTTATTGGAAACTTAAATAGTTTTTCAATGTACATTCCATGATCATACTATAATTTCAAATATTTTTCCTCAGTTCCTTATGTATATAAAAATAAGCTAATTTTTAAAAAATAGCGCTTAAAAAATCCCATTCACGTTTGAGCAAAGAAATTACATCGATTAAAAAATGAAAAGGAGGTATATTAGCTGATTTAAATGTAATCATAAACAAGTATTACAGACATGAAAAATTAAAAACAATATTACTTTAGAATATCACTAATTAGGATTGATATCAATGAAGTTTAAAAAGGAAATGTAAATTTTTCTTAACCAATTCGTAAGAAAATAAAGATAAACTAAATTGCATTTAAGGTTGATTAGCATTATAGTTATATTTTTCGGATCTTAGGAAATAAAAATTTTGGCATATCCGGTCTAAAGGAAATGGGTGGAGTCGGAACTTCCTCAAGAATGCGTTGGCCGTCTCTTGTCCCTTCCCCCTAGAAGCAAAGGGAAGCAGATGTCTATCTCTTTTATGGCCCCTAAATTTCTGCCAACAGAGTGAGGGAGGTCTTTGGTTATTCGTAGTGTCATTGAATATACGTCACACAGGCTATAAAGAAATATTTGTTTTTACTTTTTTTTTTTTCTTACACTGTGATATACCCCTTACAATTATAACTAATTAAATCGGGACCCAGGTTTATCGTAGTCATGCTATATCAAATACATTCTCTATACGTTTGAAACAAATTTTGTTACATAATGCTGTATTTTTTTCTTTCTTAACTAAATTATCACAAAAATAAATCTCAGCCAATAATACAGTGGCTTGCAGATATCATCCAACATTAAAATACAGAGAACAGAATACTATGCAAAAGTTGAAATAAAAGCAAAGTAAACTTCGGCATTTTCGATAAAATTATTGAAAATGGTGTTTTACCAAATTTAATGCAGTCGCATACTATTGAAATTGAGGCACCACAAATCTAATGTTTCCGTGTTATTTAGCAACCAATATCACAATTAGTCAACAATGTATTATATTCTAATTTTAAACTATGTTTTAGATTGTATCATATATATATATATATATATATATATCCAAAACTATTTATCAAAATAACAAATGTACTCACGTATGTGATCAGTTGTATTAAATGTGTTTTAAAAAAAATAATGTAGTTTTTGCATTGAATTTACCAAATTTGTTAAAAGTCATGTGTCTTACAAGTCCCAATTTCATGTAGCTTATCCTCTTTTTGTATGATATTTGGTTATTTGCACGCTTCTTTAAAAAGTTTATATATATATATATATATATATATATATATATGTACAGTAGCGCACACAGGAATTTTTCAAGGGGGGGGGTCCGGGGTCGAAAGTTCACCATTCTTGTATCAGGCTCCTTTTGATTTTGTCGATTTTTGCGAGCAAAACACAGTAAAAAACTAATTATTGAATAAATAATTAGCATTAATTAATAAAATTAATCATTAATAACAAATACTTAATTAAATTTTACGTACTATATACTTAGAATTATAATCAATAGGAAAAAATCAAGGGCTTTGGGGGGCGGACCCCCCTTGTGTGCGCCACTGTATATATATATATATATATGCAATTATTTATGAAATTAAATGGCCTTTTATTTCAGAAAAAAATGCTACAGTTGCAATTTGATAAAAATTATCTGTGTCATCACCCATTTTGCGATATTCAATGCTTCACCATATTCTTTATCACTTTGCGTGATTAAATTTTTATACGTCATTATGATCTAGGATTGGCATAATTTACTGTATTTAACATTACATGAAAAGCAATTGATTTACACTAGAGGACTGTGAATATTATCTTTGACTCAAAAGTAATTTTTTTCCCACTTCAGTATTTATCAAAAAGAGCACGGAAGAATAACAAATAGAAGTAATACTATTATATGGTTGAATAAATAAACTATTTTCAGAGTATATGCATGTTTTGAAGAGTTAAAAAGCAGAAAAAATAAGATTATCATCCTTACCCCCCCCCAGACACTAATCAGCAAGAATCACGCTTTTATGACTGTCTAAAAAGTTTGGGAGGAGGGTTGGAACTCAATAATTAAATTAAACAGGAATTTAAGTATGATGTCCATTATAAAGGTAAACGTGTCTTAAAATTTTAGGGACATTCTTAGAAATAAAATTTTATTTTTATAATTAGATACATTTCTATGGAAAAACTCTATTTAAATTATTTAAAATTAGCAAGGGTATAAAATTACGGCCGGAAAATCTCGTAAAAATTCTAATCACTTTTCATAAAAAAAAATTAAAACATGCTTTGTATACTTAAATTAATATAAATTTAGAAGTGCTCTTTTTTAGTAATTTGTCAATAATTGGCCGTATGATTTTTAACATAGTAGAAAATGCATCCCTTGTATTTAAAATAATTTACTGTAAAGAAACAATTGTGGTTTCTATTATTGCTAAGGTAAAAAATATTTCAATAAACCTTTTCGTTCATTTTGTAGGCATTTAAATAAGGGAATTTATTTTTAATTCGGCGTTTAGTATAGTTATTTTAGAAGAGGAAACCATAAGAGAGTATCCTATGGTTTCTTACGGAACAAGAATTCTTGCATTTTAAATTTGTGAATTTTTAACTTTCTCTTTATAAGAAAACTTATTGCGTGTACATTAAGCATAGCGTGTAGAGAGAATTTAGGCTTTTCATACCATTTAATTAAAAACTATAACACAGGCAGTATGTAATTCAATTTTTGTCTTGTTCGAACTCGAATTTCATTAGGTACAAAAAAAGAATTGCTTTCACAAATATGTATTTATATATGAATAATTACTTTAGCGGTAACATATAATTGAAATCCACTTTTTCATTATTCTATTTTGCATAAATTTAGTAACAAATTGAGTCGAGTTTATGCATTATGTGTGTAGATATATGATTATACTATGGAAGGATATATACTAATTTCCGTTTGAAAATGAGTTTAATTTAAAATCTGATCTAGCTTGAAAGTATGAGAAAAAAAAATTGTTTCTAGTTAATTTTGGAAGTCTGCTTTTTTATTTTTACAGAGAGAGAGTTTGATATAAAGTGATAAAATATTAAGCTTTTAAAAATTTTCCGTTTATATTAAACAAAAATATTAGAGAAACTCGATTCATTGTCAGAGTGAAAACCATAGCTTTCGGTCAATCCGTCATTCAACTTGTATCATTATGAATATATATACATATTGAATTGTTATTAATAAAACAAGTATTTACGATTACGTAGCGATCAAAATGTAATTTGATGACCCACAGAATGAGCGAAACAAATAACCGATTTAATAAAAATCTATCAATGAATATTCAGTGCACAAGCTATCTAAAATTATAAATAAACATTATATTTTGTAGAATAGAGAATTAAATACGAAAATAAGCTTTTCAAATCACTTTAGTAAACGCTTTTTATTCTGTATCAAAAAACTTACCCTTTCGATTTATAGTAATAACATTTGTAAAAGATCCGATAAAATCACTTATTGGTTATATTTAAAATACTTATTCGTAACATGTACAAAATGTTCAACAGAGGAGCTGCTTCTTTTTTGAATTTCCGTGCCATGAGTAATCGTATTATCTAAATTAATCCAGTATCGTTTCGTTAAAAACGCGGAGTTTCAAAAAACAATAATGTAAGCGCTTTCTGCTCGCACTTGTGTATTACTTACCACTGCACAATTACATAATTAAACTTTATTCAAAAAATAATGAACAAATATTTAATTTCATTTAAAATAAATTTGTTCCATGTATTTAAACTTGCTATTTCGAAAGATGGTTAGATATTTTTTTTATGCTTTCGATAAGAATACTGCTTTCACCGTGTGAACAGGTCCACGTCTAATGCGAAAATGAATGATTGGCATCGTATTCAAAGCAAGCGCCGATATTGGCGAGAAATTTGCTAAGCTCTGTAACCCTGCAGACTGTCATCCCCCTGTTTCCTTCCCCTCTCTCTTCTGGAAAAAGTGCTCTTGTGGAATAAGATTGTTTTGAAAGGGAAAATAGATAAGAATGTAAATATAAGGTAACTGTTATTTTTACTCCTTTATATTCAAATTGGTACTAGTTTGATAATAGTACTCTACCTGCCAAATTGTTTAAAATTTTTTCCAAGTTAATTGATAACATTACAATATGGCCACCTTGATTTTTATTGTGTGGTACTGGGCTATAATGTTTACATAAATGAATGTTATTTTTTCATTTGTTTTATTTGTGGTAACCCTATTAATTTCAAGCAATTCAATTAAAAAAAATTTAACAATTTCTATACTGGACATTGTTGCAGTGTTTGTGCTCTATTTTTGCAATTTCTTTCCTTGGAATAATAGATGTCTCAGGTATTATTGGCGAGTACCAGATTCTTTTTAAAAAGTGTATGAAGGCTCTGTGTTTAATTATTATAAATGAAATGTTATTTAAATTCATACTTTTGACCATTTTTATTTTCTAGGAAGCCAGATTTCTTTTTTCTATCTTGTTTTAGATTTCGTTGGTTTTGACCTCTATGAAATGTAATCAACACAAATTGTTTCTATAAAATGTTAGAAAATGGATGGCTGAATTTTTTGTGTTGCAGATCTTACAATGCCAATTTATATTACCATTATAAATCCTGGGCAGAATTCTTTTTTAATGTCAACAAATTATGAATTTCTACTGCTTTACTCTTAATAAATGATTTCATTTTTTTTCTTAATTTTTTCAGCCACAAATTATTTTTTGATAACTTTTTACTGCATGCCTTGCCTCCCCTCCCCAGCCTTTAGAAATTCCTCATTTTATTTTTTTCCTTGTACTTGTATCTTTCAGTATTGCTTTACAAAGGAAAAGAGAAAGCACATTTAATGATATTTCAATTTTTAAAATCTTTTTTAAAAATGATTGTATCTCTACTGTTCTCATCTACTTCATCAAGTTTTAAGTATTTAAATTCTTTACTTCCTGTTTTTTTAGTGCTAGGTAGCCATCTTAGATAAGACTGCTTTCTGTGAAAGGTGGTATGGCTTATCAAGTAGGCATTTATTGGGTAATGTATTGACGACAGGTTTGTTCCTTCAAAACAAATATTGTCGCTATTTTCAAGATGGGCCATTTTAAATCTTATTTATGCAAGATTTCTAAGTTAAGAATCATTGTAGTTAAGTTTCAAAGCAGTAAATTTGTCTCCATTTAAAACAACCAATTATACAAAGTCACCACTGATAATGTTAATCACAAAATTATACAGCTGTCTATTTCACAAAGTTATCTTATAACTTAGTAAATTCAATAAGATTTTGAAATATCTTTACTAGAATTTTTTTAACTATTAATAAAGCAAATATTAATTTTAATTCTTAATACACATTTCAAGAAAAAAGGGAAAGGTGTTAAATCAGTTTAAGTGTACTGTTTTCCAAACTAACATAAGTACCTACCAAATATGATTCAGAAATCTGAACAACATTCAAATAAAATGCTGAAAACAATTTTCTCTATATAAATTTTTAAGTCCTATTCAATCTAAAATTTTGATAACTTTCAAAGTATAAGTTTGTGGTCATGACTTTTGACGGATCATGGTTATGAATTCAAGACCAGCATTTCTGTCTAGACCTGGTGCTACTAAAGATCTACCGTATAAAACAACTGATGTCCCTTAAATCTATTGAGGTACCATGTTTCATGATATAGAAGTTTGAAGAGTGAAGTGCCAGCTCAGGTGGTCTCATCTTAATTTACTAATTCAAAATATTGAGCTCTGTTGTCAATGGCCTTTGTTTTGCTTCACAATGCAGTATTAATGAATTATCAAAGTATGAATTAATGAATATGTTTATTTCCCCCTTATTACAAGAAATATGAATCTAAGTAATAATCCATAAATGCAATTTCAAGTGATAGTGAATTGAATTTTTTAAATAAAATAGTTGATTTCACAACTGAAACTTTTAAGATAGGCCTTTGAAATTTTCATGTAGAAGAAGGGGGGGAGGATAATGTTTATAATTTTTAGGTTAAATTACTAAATTTAAATGTAAACTTAAATTTTAAAATACAGAACACAAATATAATAGAAGAACTCATATTTTCTTTTTTTTATCCTAAAATAAATTTTTTTTTTTTTTAAAAAGTGTTATTTGTGTAATTTTTCTATTTGCTCGTCTTATTTTTTTCAAAGAAAATAAGACTTTCCATTCTCTCTCCCCCCCCTTTTTTTTTAAAAAAAAAAGTTTTTAAAATTTTGAATTTTTTTATTTAGTTTTTCTTTCTAAAAAATGCAATCATATACTTCATCCAAGATAATAAACCAATAAACTTTTTTATGCATATGGAAATAAATATAAAAGTCCTTAAAAAAAAAACGGCATCATGAATTTCAATTCCAGTACTTGTTCTTTCTTTTGGTGTTTTCTTTGAATATCCTTTCCACCGGTATAATAGGAAAACTTATTCTGACTTGATGTTATTTTTTTTCTTTTATTGAGAAATTAGTTTTTTGAGGTTTAAGGCTGGGAAATCCTTGTGCTGGTGAATATTATTACGTTTCTGAGACGTGTATTGTTAGACAATGTTATTTTCTGTTATGTCATTTAATTTATCTCGAAGTTTCATTATAATGTGATGATGAACTTTTATCACAATTGCTATACATGTACTAGTTTGCAGTACAGAGTGTTTTTCATTGTTTTCTTCATTATTACAATGTATCGCCTCTGGAGATCCACAGTGTAGAGTGGCTGATACAGGTTAAATCTATCAGGGCTTCAAAGTTCTCATGTTGATATGGTGCAGAAGTTTGGAGAATGGGTTTCCAGCTTAAGTTTCATCTTCGTTGCTTGACCGATATTCATAATTATGATGTCCATGGCTAGTCTTCTGTGTTTTGCTTCTAATGAGACGTTTATAAATAAACAATCAATCATCATATTTCCTATGTGTGAATTCTGTGCTTACAATGCCACAAAAAAGTTTTTTCTCCCTTCTAAATTTGGATTGCAGAAACGAATGAATAAAAATGAGCATGCAAATCGTTTGTATAAAACATATTGTGATTTATTTAATGCTAAATGTAGCGGTATCATCTATATAAGCCAGTAACAACCCCTGGACTGAATGGATCATTTTGGTCTAGTGGTTTGTTACTTTCTTACGGAACCGAAGGTCACAGGTTCTGTCCTTCTGTCCTTTGGAAAAGCTTCTGAACTGTCATGGTGCCATCTACCTGCAAAAAGAGCAATCAAAAACTCGCTGGACTCACTTGGTGCAGCAAAAAAAAAAAAAAAAAAACTCGTCAGACTTACTTGACGCATCAAAGTCGTCCGACTCACGTGACACAACTCCTCTAGTTAACTTCAACAACTACTCACGCAACACACTCGCCATAACAACTGTATAGTTCGTTCGCCTATCCACCGACTTTCTGGTGGGGGAGAGTGTAGCGGTATCATCTATAAAAGCCTCCCGACTGAAGTGATCATTTTAGTCTAGTGGTATGTTACATGCTTGCGGAACCGAAGGTTCCGGACTCTGTCCTTCGGATATGCGCGCCACTACACTAAATTTTTTGCATGCAGATCAGTAAGTAGGATTTTTCAAGATCTTCATCTACCAATTAGCAAAAATGTTATATTCTAAATATATTAATGTTGTATTGATCCTTTTGGCCTCAGTGTCGTTTACTGTGAGTGTAATATGACGTTAATCATGTTCGTGAGATTTATACATTTATGTAAGCAGTCAATTTAACCTGTGACGTGAAATAGAAGGGTAATGCCTATTGTATTGAAAATCATTTTAGAGAATGAGCTTCATCTTGGTCAACTTCTGTGTTCTGTGGATGCTCTACAGAATTTAAAGTAAAACTAGCTGCATGGCTCGGCGTTGCACGGACTATCTCTACTTTTGTAAATTTTCCCTTTCTTTCACAAAATCAGAACTTCTAATACTAATTTTCAAAATGACTTCAACCCTCCGCTTATCCCGGCGTTGCTCGGGCTTTCTCTTTTCCTCATGACACCAGCATTTCTGTGTGTGTGTGTGTTTGTACGCGTACAATGTGAGTGATTTCTAAAATTGTGCCAAAAAATTTCCCTTTTTCGAAATTTGTTCCATTCCACTTATTTTCTTAAATAGACGATGTACTTTTTAATTAACAAAGAATTAATTTCGTAATGAAATAATAGAAATAATCCTTTTAAAAAAACATATATATATTTATTAAAATCAAATTTCTATAAGTAATAAATGAAAAAAATTAACATATAGCTATTAAAATGATTGCTTTTTTCTGAACGTTTGATTAAACATATAAATATATAAGTTAGAAAAAAAAAAAAACAGTATGGGGGAAAGCCTATATACATATATATATCTGTACTCAAAAAAAAAAAGACATTAAAAAAACGATCTGATAAAAACATTTTTGTTATTTCACTTTAATTTTAAACTTTTCATTCCACTAAAAAAATTTTAAACTTTAAAAAGTAGCGTGATGCGAAATGGAAAGCATGCGCTTTACAATGGCAGCACTTTAAACAGCTAAGCTGTTACTTACTCCGGGGAAGAGCATTGAATTGAGCTTTAAAATAAAGGTACATTTTTTTCAATACGCCATTTCGTTATTCTTTAAAGTAAAATATTTTTTTTCGGGCTTCATTTTTAAGTTAATGCTTTCAAACTTCATATATAGATTGCAAACAACGGTAATTTTTAAACAAAAAACTTTTAAAAAAAGTAATGTTTACATAATTATCGCAAAAGGGAAAAAAATTGCAAAACACATTTTTTTTTTAACCATAATTTTTTAGATATTTTAACAATCTTTGTACAGATTACGTATAATATTGTTCTACACGCGAAAGAAAAAAGAAAAGCATGAACTTTTTTTAATGTAAAATATTTTTTTCATTAACGCGAAAAATAGTTCAAGCGGAACAACTTATAATTCGTATTCAAAAAAAGGAACCGATTTCGACTCATTTTTAAAAAATCGTAAAAAATACAAAATATCATTATTTTGTAAAATAAATTTTATAGCATATCGTGGCGAAATAAATGATCTTTACGAATCTGTAATTATTTTTTGTGTGAGTTTTATGAAAAAAATTAGATCGTGTTTTAAAAACCTCTGAAAAAAAGAAGTTACGAAAATATTTAAAAAAATTGTAAAATAATTAAATTGAAAGAAAGGTATATATATATATATATATATATATATGTATATAATTTTATTATATTAATTTTTAAATAAGTTTATTTATATGCAAAGTTTTTCTATAAGTAATAAATGAAAGAAAAATTAACAGATAGCTATTGAAATGATTGCTTTTTTCTGAATGTTTGATTAAAGTGTAGTGCGAAATTGAAAGTTTCTTCCTCTTCATTTTCGAACCTGGAACTGCCGTTTTACAAAGCAGCGCCTTAACCATCCATGCTACGCTCTCCTTCGGGTAGAACAGTAAAAATAACCTTTAAAATATCGGAAGATTTTTGTCAATTTCTCATTTCGTTTTTTGTTAAAGTTAAAAATTTTTTGGGGGGGCTTCATTGTTAAGTTAATGTTTTTAAACTTCATATATAGATTGCAAACAGTGGTAATTTTTAAACAGAAAACTTTTAAAAAAAAGTAATGTTTACATATTTATCACAAAAGGGAAAAAAGTTGAAAAACGCATTGTTTTTTTAACCGTAATTTTTAAAATATTTTATCAATCTTTGTACACAGATTACGTATAATATTGTTCTACACGCGGAAAAAAAGTTTCGTGAGATTATTTTTATTAATAAAGAACTTATTAAGTATTTAAATAAAATTTTGAGTATTTTTTGAAAAATCGTAAAAAAAAACAATTTTTGACATTAAACTTTTTAAATGACTGATTCTAAAAGAGAAAAGCATGAACTTTTTTAGTGTAAAATATTTTTTTTTCATTAACGCGAAAGAAAGTTCAAGCGGAACAATTTAGAAATTTTTTCATAAAACGTATCGATTTCGACTCATTTTAAAAAAATCGTTAAAAAAGTTTCGTGAGAAAATAATAAAATACCTTTCAGATTTGCATGAATCAATCAATCGTTATTTCATTTTAATTTAACCTTTTTCATTCCACTAAAAAAATTTTAAAATGATCTTTCCGATTCCCTGCAGCTATGCGTTTTAAGGTCTTAACAGTCGTTTCAAAATAAAATAATAATAAAAAAAAGAAAGCGTGTATCAGTGTGAACACGCGTTAGAAGTTAACTTCTTTGGCTTACATGTATTGAATTGTATAATAAAGTTTTATTTTGAAGTAGTCTTATATATAATTAACAAATTTATTATTATCATTATTATTTCAAACTGTATTTAAAAAAATAATTAGGATGGAAAAGGTGTAAGTATAGACAAAATTTTCATTTTCAATACATAATACTAAAAAAATTTTTATTGTATGTATTTTGAGAAAAGTATCATCATTATTAGTCTAAATCAAAAATTTGCCTCGAAACTAAAGTGCAAAATGTTCCATGCGTTGCAATTTTTGTCGAATTATAACAAAACAAACTTTCCAGAAGTATTCATCTAACGTATAGTTATAAATTCTTGGATGCATTGTAATAATAGTGATAGGGTGAAAGAAGAAATTAAAGTTTTTTATGTATAGGAAATCATTAAACGTCTTGAAATTTTTATATAAAAATTTGCGTTTACCCATATTTTGTAAATTATCATATAAAACATTACATTGCATGCATACATTTGTAAATAATTGCTTAAAGAAGTTAAATCATTTGAAAATATGAAATTTAAAAAAAAATCGAAACGCGTGAAAAAGTTTTTAAATTTTTAAAAACTATACTCATTTTTTTCTCACCAATTTTTTATATGATTTTAGTTCTAAGTTACATAGAGTCAGTAAAAATTTGGGACATGTTTGTAAAAAATTTTACTGCCCACTGTAGTCTTAAAATACAAATTAATGAAGCACTATATAACACTTTCACAACAATCAAATTAATTATACCAAAGCATACATATATGATTTAAAAACTCACTTCTTAAACTGGATTTAGAAATTCCATTCGATTGAAAATTTAGTAAACACAATCTTTTATTGCCAAACTATTGGAAGAAATGTTGTGTTACCACTAAATTTTAAAACAATAGATTGTATTATTTCCTTAAAAGAATTTTAAAACTGTATATCCAATAAACTCTCCTTAAACTAATTTTTGACAGATTTTGAACCATTTAAATGCCTACTTCGGGTAGATTAAAGACTCACTTCCGATTTTTTTTTATTTCATAAAATTGATTATAATCTGACTTCTAGGTAACGTAAAAACAAAACAAAGTATATTTCGCAAAGCTAAAAGAGGAAAGGCTTGTTAAAGCTGCTGTTGAATGAGGAGAGGGGGCGTGGGTGCTAGCTCAGGGCTAATAGACGAAAAACACAAAAGACATTTTAAAAGCCGTAATTTTTAATCTATTTTTTCAATCTTTGAACAGATTACGGATAATACTAATCTACATATGGAGAAAAGGCTTCGTTAGATTATTTTTATAAATAATGAAGTTATTGAATATTTAATTAAAATTTTGAGTATTTTTTTTTGAAAAATCGCAAAAAAAAAAAAAAAAAAAAGATTCCGTCATTTTTTTTTAATGACTGATTCTAAAAGAGAAAAGCATGAACTTGTTTAGAATAAAATATCAATTCATTATCTCGAAAGGAAACTTTTAGGGAATGATTTAGAAACCATTTTTATAAAAGCGTATCAATTTTGTCTCATTTTTAAAAAAATCGTAAAAAATAGAAAATATCATTATTTTGTTAAAAAAAATATACCATATAGTGGCGAAAAAAATGATCTTTCCGATTCTGTAATTATTTTTTGTCTGAGATAGATAGTATGAGTTAGATGGCGTTTTTTAAAACGGAGGGAAAATTCGGAACTTCATTCATTTCTACCTTACGTTTATCGCTAACCGTAACTGGTAACGCGTAACGAAACTTTCTCTCTACCGTGCCATAAGAAGTTAATTTTTAAAAAAAATTCTTAATGTGAAGCAATAAAAAGAATAATAGTTAGTTTCTAAGAATCTAAAATAATAAAATAGATTTCAGATTTTCAAAATGTATTTTGATCGTCTATTTTAATTAACAAATGATTTATTTCATTCCACTAAATTTTTTAAAAATGATCTTTCCGATTCTCTGCAGATGGCGCCCCGTGTATAACTAATTAATATCTTTTTAACTAATTGGAATATCGGAATATAAATGGTCAAAACGGATTCCTCGGATCATTCCCGAAATTTTGATACATTCGGCTAGTTTCTGCGTCTTGTGGTTCGTGAGAAAATTGGGCGACATCCCATACCTACATAGATACGTTTGTTTACCAACGAATTTTAATAGTGTAGACAATGCAAAATTTTAAGTATTTAGCATTTGTAAATTTATAGAGATACTGGAACTTTTGTATATTGCATTGGGGTAAAAAACATTTTAGTAGGATTGTGACAAAGTAAATTTCATCGAGACATTTTCAAATAGCATAGATTGTTTGTATGGAGAAGGTTATTATGACGAATAAGTCCTTGTTACACAAAAGTTCCTCATATGCATGTTCTCTTCAGTGAACAAAATGTACTTCTAATGATCATCTGTGTGGACCCCCCTGGGTTCCACCCTGGACACCAAGATTAATTTGAGGCAAAGAATCACTAAGAGCCATTTTGTATAGTAATAACTTGTATTTATTATAACACTTCAAACATCAGAAACTCTAATAACATATAATATTTCTATGTTACGTCAAACAAAAGGGATTTACCTTTAATATTAAATTAAATTACGAATTATGAAATTAATCAATAATTATGCGCAAGATCAAATAAGGTCTACCGAAATAGGAGGTCCGAGAAATACACGTTACTCGAATTATTAGCTTTCATTAACTTTAACTAATTTTATTAAACTAACATTTATTTTAGCGTAAATAAATTATAGTTACCGCTTGGTATATCAGCTTTCTCGTTCTTCCGTAGAATAACAGCAATAAGGCTTCACTAACGTAATCCAATGGAATCCTCTAAATTTGAGGCTACTGCTACTGGTTCAATAGCCTTCATACTTGCTAGCTTACAACGCTCTACTTAAATTACTTATCTACTTTACATATCCCGTTCACTTTTTGGAATTGATTGGAAATATATATACGCGAATTTATAATCCCCCAAAAGACGCCTAAGAATATTAGTGGAAAGGTTCCGTACAGATTCGTCACACATCTTATGGAAAATATTAAAAGATTTTACAATTCTCTATAGAAAGAAAATGATTATTTGAGAGATGTTGATTGTAACAAACGAAATTTCTGTAACTAACAACAATATTCATATTGGCTGCTGTTAATACGCCGTTTTGATTTGAAAGATTTTTTTATTGTACCCGAAAAATGTAAGTAAAAAGTGAATATATATATATATTTACAAAGAAAAACTGTCAGCATTCCAATTCCTTAACGAATGACTTAAGTTGCATTAGTGATGTGGTGAATGTATTATCCTTGAATAAAGGTGTTTTCTCACACAGTTCCCAAACAAACAGCACAAACTTCGAGAGGAAGTAAAGAATTTCATTAGTAATTATCACTTAGGAAAGCATGGGTGGAAATACCATCCAAATGTGAAAAATAAAGACACAAAACAGCCAATAGAAACCTATATACTTTATTACACAACAAAAGAGCTCAATCTTCACAGAAAATGTTCATCCGGTAACCTGCTTCGAAACATCTGATGTATCTGAGTGAACAGTTAGTGATTTGGTTGGTGCCTCCTTAGATATCTCTCAACACAAGCGTACAGCAGCGCATCTATTCCTGTTTAGTAATAAGCTATAGACGAAGTGCATATCCACCATTCTGATGTTCATGAAACTATTCAGGTTTATTGCACGCAGTCGATGTCTGAAATGAAGCCACAGTGCCGTTCTTTAGAGGTAGCGTACGGCGCTATGCTTTCCTTGTGTAATTATGATTCCTAATGATATTTACCTATCCTCCAAGTTTGTATACAGGAGTATATACCCTGTATAATGCATAATATATACATGATTTATTCATCCTGTATATATATCATGCGTGTGCTTACCGATTTGTTTTAAGAAAAAATGCTTATGGTTAATCTCAATATCCAAACCATTCAAAAGACTTCATGGAACTCTTAAAAATAAATTTGGAATTGGGCATATATTTGAATTAAATTCAAAACTCAAACTCAGTGGTGCTACAGCCCATGATGAGCCTACTGTGCCCATCTCAGTATACGTGACCATTGGCCGCTGAGGTGCAAGAGCTGATATTCCGATCAGGTGGTCAGTCTGAAGCAAGACCCCCAGTGTTTAAATCCTCAAGCAAGCTTATTACTCATTTATCGACCCACTGCAATGGGGATGAAAGGCATATTTTTGAATTAGTAGATTAAATAGTTTATTTGATATAATTGAAGTGCCCCCCTCAAATAATACCTCTGTGAAATCTAGTTTTTAAATAATTGAGTATTTTATAACAATTTTGAGCCTAATTTAATTTTTAGAGCTGAATAAAAGTAGATAAATCTCGTTTCCATTATAGCTCTTTTGATTTGCAACTGTCTATTTTCTTTTTCGTTGAAGTAACATTACTTGCTACATTTATATTAAAATTTTTTTTCGATTACCTTTCATTTAAAATTTTTTAAAATGATTTCTTCATTATGGATCTTTTTTAATAATAAAAGACAACCCGAGAAATTTTTGAAAATGTCTGCTATTATCTTACTTTTTTAAAGCAATTACTATATTGTTCAGTATTATTTATGAACAAAACCAAAACTTTTTTTTATTTTCTTGTAAGTTACTAGTTTTGTAACCATTTATGGCATTATTATACTGTAGTGAATCGATCCATTTTGGTAAGAGGAGTTACAAGTTGCACATGTATTGGATTAAAGAAATATAATGTTTAATATAATGTTAATATTTGATTAAGAAATATCAGTATATGCCTTTAGTTTTATTATGTTATTCCTATATACACTCATGGACAAAAAAATTAGCGCACCAAGAAAGAGTCGTCAAAATGAAGCGAAATTTTACATACGCAATGACTACTTTGATATAAGTAAATGATTAGAAAAAGGATAATTTATTTCAGAGAAAAAGGCAAAAGAACGGAGGATTTAATACCCTGTTGAACCCCTTCTAGCGCGAATGCATGATGGGATACGATTGGGCATTGAAACATACAAGTTCTGTATGATGTCTCGAGATATTTCGTTCCATATTTGCTGTAACCTTGCTTCTAGTTCATTCAAACTCATGAGATGCCCAACTCGCCGTCCCAAATGATCCCAGATATGCTCGATTGGAGAAAAATCTGGGGGTCGGGCACGCCAAGGAGGTAGTAACAGTGTGGAAACAGTCTTGTGTGACACTCTTGCCGTGTGAGGCCGAGCATTGACTTGTTGAAAAAGGGCTCATGGGAGCCGTTGCATGCCATTGTTGTAGGATGTCATGGACATACCGCTGGGCTGTCATGGTGCAACGGATCAACACTAGGAGTGACCGTGTATTGTAGGCAACGGCACCCCATACCATCACACTAGCTGTGGGAGCGATGTGTCGCTGTAAAGCAAAGGCAGGATTGAGGCGTTCACCACGGGGTCTCCACACACGAACACGATTGTCATCACTGCTGAGATTGAATCTGGATTCGTCGCTAAAGACGACCTGGTTCCATTCCGCTGCAGTCCAGTTTCCTCGTGCGTGGCACCACTCCAAATGCAGACGTCGATGGGTGGGCGTCAAGGGCAGCACACATAATGGGCGTCGCGATCGCAAATGCCCTTCAGCCAGGCGCCTTCGTATAGTTTGAGAAGACACAGGGACCCCTAATGAAGGAGCTACCTGTGCCTGGATGGTGGCCGATGAAGCAGTTGGCTGTACGGGTGCACTTCTTACTATGTGGTGGTCTTCTCGACGACTGGTCTGTCTAGGGCGTCCTGAGCCTGGTTTTCGTGTAATTGACATCTCTCGGATCCACTGGTCCCAACACCTCCTCACAACACAATTAGAGCGGCCTAATTGACGAGCTACTCGCCTAGCTGACCGCCCAGCTTTCATCATGTCGATGATTCTCTCCCTCTCAAACTGCGACAGCTGCTCATATTGTCTTCGAAAACGGCGTAATGGCATGTCTACCTCAATTTTCCTTTGTAAACGATTCAGCGCATTCAAACCAGCTTTGGTTACCGGTTTTATACTCCACGGAGAACGACGTTAAACGCCCTCTACCGGTTAAAAGTAACGCGCAATCACGCTGCATTTCTAATTATTTGCATATCTCCCCGATGTGTACCTTCATGCCACGTTTCGTTACGATCCTATAATTATTTCTTGGTGCGCTAATTTTTTTGTCCATAAGTGTATTTGCTGACTTCTACTTTTCCAAAAAAATTCAGGTACTTAATATAATCTACAAAAATAATCGTTTTCTGTGGGCAACACATTCATAAAATCATAAATGCTTTTCTTTTAATTGATTTACTTTTTGGATAAATAAATGTACTCTACGGACAGATTCAACCGATTTTCTTCACGTTGTGGTAGCTTGATGGCCAATCGTCGCTAATTTCGTGAATATTGGTGTTCCAAGGAGGGAGAGGGGCGGTGTGTGTGTGGGGGGTTGGATCCTAATTTAAGATTGCCATTCTTAATAATAGGAGCTGCAGCATGTTAAGTTTAAGTCTAACCGGATTTAGGTGAGTTGCTTAAGAATGAAAGGTGAGATAATAGCTCAGATATCATTGTCATTTTATCCTTAAGTTTGAAATTACAAGGTTCATAGTAATCAGCCCATTGTGCAACTTAGTGTTACGATAATTATGTTGAAAAACTATTCTGACTAGGTTCTTTAATGCAGCAACTCCCGTTCAAGTGTTTTCCAAAAAAGGTAATTTTATTTCAATGTAAGAGACTTTCTGAATTAGTACCGGTTTAAGCTCATTTTGGGCCCTGAGTGTAGAAGAACTGCAGGCCTCCTTGGCTCTGGAGGATCGAAATTTATGAACAATGTGGTAAGCCCAGTTTATCCGGGCCCTTCTGGGGTCCCTGGGTACCCGCCCCAAGCGCCCAATGGATAAACCGGCATTGATTATGCATGGAATTCAGGAAAAGAAAAAAAGTAGCTGTTGATGTGTGAGGAATATTCTTGGCTGAATATTAGTTTGCACTAATTACACAAGTATGTTAATCATCGGTGGATGTTTATTGAATGAGAAAAATTCGTATTTTGTATCAAAATAAGCAAATGAAATGTGGAAGGTACTATTTTTTTTTTTTTGTTCAAGTTTGTGAATTCTTTTTCATATTACATTAATATCTAGAAAGATTTTATGTTAGAGTTTTATTTCTAGGTTGCCCTTTCGAATGTTGGTTAGAAAGTATGGATGTGATGTTGCATTTACACCAATGATTGTTAGTCATTCATTCATTGAATCAGAAAAGGCTAGGAACTGTGATTTTACTACTACTATAGGTAAGTTTTTATAATATATTTAAACAATTTAAGAAATTAATTTTAATTTTGAGTAGTTTCCTCTTTCTACTTAATTCACAGCGAAAAAAAACTTTATAGGAGGGGGTGGGGAGGAGATGGTTTTTAAAAGATATAGTGAAGAAACTAGTAGTGTCTCTCTTATACACGTATACTAAGTGAAATATGCCTAACGCAAAATTGCTTAAGATCAAATATCGGTTAACACGAAATAATACAATGATCCTGACAAATTATTATGTATTTTCATACATTTTTTTCTCTTAACACGAAAGGAAAATCGCTTAACATGAAATGATTCCCCTACTGGGAATGAACAAAATACGTAAAACACCAGCCGCGTAGGCGAGGCTTTAGAGGAGCTGGAAATGAAAAAGGTGTTTTCACATGTTCCATAGAAAGGAGGTCAACGGCTTTAAAATACCCTTAGAACAGCCTGTGACACAAGCCAATTTTGTTTATCTAAGCTACTTTCATCCTCCACCCCTACAAACGCCACACAAAAGCATCTCATCTCATCAGTTGGCTTTGGAATTCGGTGACGACTACATCATACTGTGAGTAAAAATCTGAGTTTGGCTTGCGCTTTTTTTCTATTTTACAAGCATTTTTATGAGAACATTGGAAGGAGCTCAAGGGGAAAGCAAACTGCTATTTTGCTTAAAATGAAGATGGAGCTTCTTAAGGCTCCAGCAGAAGACAAAACGGAAATCTGTAAATATTTTGGTATTGCTAACCTTACATCATCAACAATAAATTTAAAAAAGTAAAATAAAAAAAATTTTAAAGTCAATTCCTCCTTAGGTCAACAAGAACAATTTTATTTTAGTTACTTTTTATTAAATAATTACACAATTAATATAAATATCTATATACATATGACAGAATCATAATATTAAGTGGCAAAATAGGAAGCAATTTTCTATTTTCCTTTCTATATATGGTGTTAGACCAGTGGCGCACACAAGGGGGCTGGGGGTCGGGACCCCCCCAAGCCCTTGATTTTTTTTCGATTGCTTATAATTCTATGTACATAGTACGTAAAATTTAATTAAGTATTTGTTATTAATGATTAATTTTATTAATTAATGCTAATTATTTAATCAATAATTAGTTTTTTACTGTGTTTTGTTCCCGAAAATCGACAAAATCAAAAGGAGCATGATACAAGAATGGTGAACTTTCGACCCCGGACCCCCCTTTGAAAAATTCCTGTGTGCGCTACTGTGTTAGACTATTATTTTTGTTTGTTACTATTTATTCATTAATTAAATTTAATTATTCCAATAGAATAGCATAGTTAAAAGAAATCATATTCTCAGAAATTAGGCCATCCCAGGTGAGATTCGGACCCATGACCTTTGGATTAGAAGTCCAACGCGCTATCCATTGTGCTACAAGGACACAATGAGTGATTTTCCTTTTTACATATGGTGTTGGACTACTATTTTTGTTTGTTATTATTTATTTATTAATTAAATTAAATTCATGAATTAATATTTGAAAAAAACTGTATTAACATCAAGTGTTATTCACTACAAGTTTAAAAAATGTATTTGAACTCGAGTGGATGAATAAAAAGTATTTTATTGAAAATTTGAACAAGATATATATATATATATATATATATATATATATATAGGGAGAGTGTGAACTAATAGTAGGAATTGAAAAAGAGAGCACACAAATTACGGAAATATTTGAACATAGTAAGTTTAATGTACAATTTAAATATACAGTAAACTGGATTACCATCTGGTAGTCAGCTTGTTGTACATTTAAATACAAATAAACTACTAGATGACACTTAATGAATTACACAAAAAAAGACACATAATGCATACTAAATAGGCGTTGAATAGGCGCTTTCTTTTGGGCGTCTGGACTGTAAAACAGTCTTCAATCCCATATCGTGAGAGTCTATGATGTTGGGCATGGCAAAAGTGGTGTTTTCCATTCTGCTGAGTGGCATGATGGCGATTGGTCGGGCGATGGAATCCGGGAGGCGTGGCTATGGTTCTTCATCTGGGTGGAAAGTTTTTGAGTTTTTTGGCTTGGCTGAGAGCTAAGAGATGCTCTCTGATTGGATGTTGAGTACAGTGAACATTGACTCCGATAGGCTGCCCCGGGGGCTGAGATTTAAATTATAGAGAGGAGCATGTCCAGTGGGGAGAGCAGGAGAAAAATATTGACAAAAATAAAGAAAGTTAAATTTTAGTAAATATGGTGTGCAATAAAAATTACACGAGGAAATAGAATTACGGGGGATTATAGGAGTCAAGAAGAATTCTTCTTGGTCTCTTTGTATTGTCATTAGGGGTATATTGAGATAAATTTTGCATATTGATATTATTGGTAGCTTCTAAATCGTTAAAAAAGTTAATTGCAATATTCTGAATATGAGATTTGAAACTTTTAATTTTAAGAGCATTACGTATGTCGTCATTACGCATTGCATACTAAATGAAGGGGACAAAAAGCAGGGTGATTTTTCAGAGTCTCGGTTTCTAAATGAAACGACAACCGAAAGCTCCAAAATTTACATGGAATGATTTCTTGCAATTGGTGGAAAGATATCGCATTAGGATGTCTTATGTAAGATTACTTTAAATCTGCTGAGATTTTAATTTCTAAGAGATAAAGTTACAATTATTCCTGTATGTGGGTAATTAACAGTTACTTATTTACGCGAAAGTCCTGGAGGTTCAGGACCATTGCAAATTAAAAAGCTTTAAGATGAACTGAATGTGAATTATTACATACATAGAAAGAAATATGAATACATAATATTGCTTATTAATGTTGCTTTTAGAAACGACATGAGGGCAATTGATTAGGGTCCTTGTAACTTTGAATCACTGTCAAGTTATGTGGATAACGTCAGAGCCTGCACCACATTCTCACCCACCCATACTCAAGGCATTATCAACTGTTTGGAACATTAGGGTCAAAGAAGTGCTGGTAATTCATTTGGGAATTTGTGATAATTGCATTTTGATAATTTACAATTGCATACCCTCGCACTTTGAGTTAGCATGATAATTTAATAAACTTGTATCGTGTCTCTGCTCCAGATGTCAAGTTGGGTTTGAGTCACAACTTAAGCCAATGGGAGAATTTTGAGCCTCAACGGATTTGACTTGCATCAGCCTCTCTTCATGGTGGGTTTTTTGTGACACAAACCTGGGACTTACAGAAAAAAAAAGAATGTCCACTAAATTTATGACCATTCCCACTTGGCTACCACGGTCACCCAAACTTTTTGGAGTAAGCTAGACTATAAAAATGGTATAGTAATCTTATACTTGATTCATTAATACATCTGCCAAAATTCATTCAATTTATTCAGATATTGAAAAATATATGCATCTGGAAACTTTAGATGGAACTAAAAGAAAATAGAACCATTTGTACCAGATAAAATTAGTTTTATTTTTTCTTCCAATCACTATTTTAATTTTAACTTAAAAACAAGAATACAGGAGGTAGCAGGGCCGGCTTTAGCAGTTTTTCCGCCCCGGACAAAAATGGAAAATGCCGCCCCCCTCTCTCCAAAACGAAAAATTATAATTAAAAAAGTTTAATTATTCGCATAGACTTAAACCAATAAAACTTCAATAATTCTTATGATCAAAAAGGCAGCACAACAATATATATATTATTAAGTGTTAAAAAATGCAAAATCGCCCATTTCAGCCAGGCCAATCTCTTCGAAAAAGAATCTTCTGATCGAGATCACAAGCGTTTATTTTAATTCATAGTAACTACACTCAAGATTAAAATAAAACATCGCCTGTGACTTTCTATCTAAAAAAAACTCTTATTAACCCTGTCCCTTTTGGGTTATTGATGTCGGACATCGTATGAGTGAAAGGAATGTCCGTTGTGACCCCACTCCTGGCTTGGGGGAAATTTACTAGTGAACCACACACACACACACACGCACGCACGCACGCACACCAAATTTCATTATGTAATATATACTCCCGCCTTGAATCCTTCGAGCTTCAATGTAAAAGAAAACTGACACTAAACGTACAGAATTCAAAATAAGGAAATAAGATACGTTAAATTAAATACCAAAGTCACACTCAATAATATTTCGGACAATGTATAGAATTTTTTGTAACAGAAAAAAATGTTTTCCAAATTCGATCCAAATGCCGCCCTTAAAATTTGCCGCCCCGGGCAAGGGTCTGGACTGTCCGGCACTTGAGCCGCCTCTGGAGGTAGTAACTGGAAGTAAAAATGCCAATATTAAAACCGTTTGTGAATATGTGTATCAAACTTCTAAAAAATCTTTTAAATATTCACATCTTGAGTTCTATTTTCTTCAGTCACTTCTTTAATGAATTTGTGCATGTTTGTATTTCAGATGACAATTTAGGTCAATCAGTCAACCCCCAATGACTTCATGAGTGCAAAGTAAATTCGTTTTTTTTAATGAGAGAAGTTTTCAAATTATCCATACTTGTGTACAGTGGCATAATGGAGAATGTTTGCCCCCCTTTTGCAAAGTGAGATTTTGGACCCCCAAGTTGGATTTTACAAAGGGTAGGCACTTGGTGACACTTAGGCTTTGGGCCCCCTAGAACTCGAGACTCCCGTGATGTGGGGGTGTACGTTACGCCATTGCTGCTGTAGCTGTCTGAAATTTTTAAAAATTAAGATTTAAAATTCAGTTGAAAAGTTTTACATCTGAAAAGGCCACTACTTCCTCAAGTTAGACAGTTATAAAATTCAAAAGTATATATTCACTGTAATTTTATTGGACAGTAATACTGTCTTGCACATGAACTTGCTGCCTAAGTAGAGCATCAGCAGTAAGGAAATAGTTGTGAGATATGCAAAGCGTATGATACTTGGCATTATCTTGTTGAAAAAAGACATCAGTATGATGTACCATGTAGGGTAAATGCAATCGGTCACAGGATGTCATCAACATATCGTTCGGTTGTATGCTGGTTGATTAAGGAGGGGGTTGCTGTCGTGAAAGATAGTACTCCATATGTTGCAACAGGGTTTAAGGTGATATGCCTGTGCAAAACACACAAAGGATGATCGAGACAGCTGGTTTCAGTTTCTCCCAACACAGCTCTGTTGATCTTCTGCACCGAGACGAGTGGGATTCATTGTTGAGGATTATTCAATGCCAGTCTTCTGGTATCCATGATGATAAGCTGCTATTCTGCTAATATTGTTAAAGGTAGGTATCTTAAAAGTCATTATGTGTATAACCTCACCACAACCAAAAACCGCCAGAGAGTTGGAAGATACCCCACATGCGATATGTAAGATGCTGTAACATGTTAGATAGCCAGCAATGCTTCAGTTGGAGCAATTTGTGTTGTCACACAATCATCCAATTTTGCCTTGCATTTCCAGACCTTCTAGAGCCTTCATTCCACCAAGTTTCTTTCAGCAATTATTACTGCCAGCACCTTTTCACACAGCCATGACCGTATGGTGCAGATGGTGGCTCATTGCTTGTTAGGACCATCCAGCTTTATGCTTCTTATATATAACTATGCAATCACATTCAAAGTCATCCTATTGGTTATTAGGTATTCAACATCATCGTAGTGACATTATTGCTCTTCAGGAAACTGAGATGTCAAGAACTAGAAGAGATAAACCATCCGTAACTGTTACCTACTTTTTTCAATGGTGTTCTGCAGTAGAAATGTGCATTATGACTAGTCAACAATCATTGGCCTTTTAAAATTAAATGGTTTGCTTACTTTATATAAAGGAATTTGCATGTCAAATTTTAGAGATATGAGGATTATTTTTTTAAAGAGTGTATTTGATGTTTCTATGTCCTTGATGGCAAAAGTAATGAAGCAAGAAACTACTAAATATTTTGTTATTTTAGGTGCTCTAATAAGTTTTGAATGCTTTATTTCAGTACTCCACAACCTTTTTACAGCTGCGGACCGGTCAATGCTTGATAATTTTACCGCGGCCCACTGAGGGTGGGACACATTGATTGTTTATATTTTAGATTGTTTCAATTTAACAATTTTAATTTAGTTACATTTAAATATGCCTTCAGAATAGAATATAGTTACACCAAAAATGAATAAAAGTGATCTTACATGGAATATAAAGGAAAGTTGTGCAAATCCGAGAGAAATGTACCACTTTAAATAAAATGACAATAGTTTAATGTTTTTTAGGCGGCCCAGCACTATCTGATCCACGGACTGGAGGTTGCGGATCACTGCTTTATTTTATATCTTGTTAATCAATTTTTCTCTCAATTCACAGGAGATAGGCCTCTAATTGTTCAGTTTGCTGCAAGACATGGTACAGAATTAGCTGATGCTGCAGAAATCGTTTACAGGTAAAAAAGAAGTGAATTCTGTTTGTTATACTTACCACATGTCAACTTTACTTAATGTGTGTTCATGAGGTGAAAAGTATTAATGTCAAAGTAATAATTGAAAACTGAAAAGCTGTTTAAAATCAGTATGCACTATTGGAAACATTTTATCCAGATAATTAAAAAAATGAAGAAATTTTTCACATAACTTTGTGATAATCTCCCTCTGGGGTGATTATCTCTTTGAGTATATATCAGCATGAGCTAGAGGTGTAGAATTAACAGAAGGACTAGAATCATACATAATCTTACTGTAACTTTATTAAGATTTTCAACTTAAAGTTTTAACAAATTAGATTATAATAGTTTATGTGACAGAATGTACGATGGCAAAACACACCACACAATATATAGATAATAACAAATTAACCTAACCCGGACCACTATCAATAACTGACTCTCCTAAACTCAATTCCAATAATATCGCCAATACTAATATTAAATAATCAATCCTACCTTGCTGTAGTTTGAAGTAACGATTATAACACCTAGATGAAGTCGTACAATGACTCGAGTGCAATGGTATGCACCTTGATTCGATAGATCTCTTCACGTATAAATCCTACTATTCGCCATGTAACGTTATCTACAACTTCTTCACTCTTGAACCGCGAACTGTTTATATTCCTCTAATTGCTATCCTGCTTACTCGAACTTCTGATATTTAAAAGCTTCCTAATTTGCATCTTTCTTTCACACTTCACTTCTTGGATTTGGTTGGGAAAAAGTTACCATTAATTCTGGCCCCAAAGGGCATGACGCATGAGCCCGTCACAACTTCTCTATTTCCATGCAAGAAAAACTTCATCTAACATTTTTTCACATTGTATCATTTCAACATCATTTTTTTCCTTACACAGCAAGGCATTTTTGATATTGTTCAATCTGCTTTTGTACTCCCATCCTCAAAGAAGGTTTTGGTCGCTTATAAATGTAGCACTTTTTTCAAAGGGCTGAAAATGTTTAATCTAATAGTGCCTGTTTAAAGTTGTATGGAAAATGGAGAATATAGTGCTGATATGTAGCTTTGATTTCCTGCGATCTTATTCAATCTTATGGTACCTTAATTCCTCATGTACTATCTCATATGCTGATGCAAAATTGATCTCAAAGAGTTCCATTATTTGTGCTGTTAGGAGTTTCATATCATCCCTTTTAATATCAAACTCCAGAACGTTTTCCTCTGTGTGGGATGTTTTAGGGTATCCACTCTGACTTTTGCCCTTTACACTTGTGTGTGGCCTGCTTTAAAACAACCCACCCACTCATGCAGCTTGCTCCTTACACAACAGCTAACAACCACAAGTAAATATTTGCTAGTTTGACTCCCTCCGATCAGAGAAACCTCACAACAGTCTAAGTTCTTCAAAGGCACATTCATATGTATCACCATTTTTCTCCATAACACTTGATTGAATTGAAAATCATGGATACCCTTGCTTTCACAACATTCCGCATATACATGATATGAGACAGATAAAAAATTGGCTTTAGTTTTTGATTTAACCTGATATTAAAAGGTAGTGTTATGTATTCAAGTTTTTTCCCTTTCTAACTTTTGAAATGAGGAAGTGATAGCATCTTTGGGATATATGGTTTTAAATATCCAGCTTGCTTCATATGTAACTGTTCATATTATTGTTGCAAAGTTTAAGATAATTTTAAAAATCTGTCATTTTTTAAAAAAACTTATGTTTAAAGTTTTATTACTAGTTGCAATCAATTATTTTTATTATTAACTATTCTGCTTTTTATGTGCTAATTTTGATGAATTTGGAATTAATATTTTTGAATCGTCATTTTTATGTGACTTTATTTTACAGGTATTCTGATGGTGTTGATCTCAACTGTGGCTGTCCTCAAAGGTATTTATTCAAAATTACTCAAGCTTTTTTTTTAAAAAAATATAATCTCCATAAACTGACAATTTTGTGTGTGGCCTTCTGTTGCTTAGTTACTACATTGGACTTTTTTGTTTACCTTTTTAATTTTGCCACTGCTGGGTTTATTTTATTTTTAATGTTGATTTTTCAATTCCTACTATTAACTCACACTCTCTATATATTTATTTGTTTGTTTGTTTATTTATTTATCTTGGTAGAATTTTCAATTGTTAATAAAGTACATTTTAAAGCGCTCAATTGAGCGGAACTTTTATGTACAAGATCATTTTAGATGACAATACAATAATTTAATTATAATTAATAAAAATTAATTGATTAAAACTAATTATTTAAAGAATTACAAATACAGCTTAGTTGGCATCATTTTTGGCGACTTGTGTCAAAACTTGAAAAGGTTTTTTTCTCACGTTTTAAAGCATTCAGTTGATCTCAAATTTTATATACACGATTATTTTGGATCACAATACGATACTTTAATGATAATTAATTAAAATTAATTACCACTTAATGTTGTGATTCTGTCATATGTATATACATATTTATATTAATTGTAATTATTTAATAAAAAGTAACTAAAGTAAAATTTTTCTTTGTTGATCTAAGTAGGAATTGACTTAAAAAAATTATTTTTTATATTATACTTGTTTATTACTAACCTTATTTAATAATTTTTAAATGACTTTTAGATGGGCTATTTCTGAAGGATATGGAGCTTGTTTGTTGAACAAACCTGATTTAGTTCATGATATGATAAAACAAGTTAGAAATAGGATAACCGATACCAAGTATACTGTATCGCTGAAAATTCGACTACATGGTGATATAAGGTAATAATTTTAATTGTTTCTATATAAAGGATTTCTACTGCTGATTATTCTTGTATCAAATTTTATTGTTAAATTGTAGTAATTTCTCTGTTTGAGTTAATATTATTTTATTAATAATTATATACTCATCAATACAGTGGTTAAACGATTCCAAAATATTTCTATGTGTCAAAATTTTAAATGGGATGATTTATTTTTTTTATGTATGTGCTTGTTTATTTTGTGAACAATTAAACTACTTTGTGGTAAAATTACTTTCGAGTGTATTACTTTTTGTTTTAAATTCCACATTTAAAAATTTATTCCCCCCCTCCCATTTCCTGACCAGCTTTATGTCAACAGTATGTCTCTGTTAATTGCTAGAAAATTTCAAGCAATCTAAGTTGAATAGATTGATTATTGTAATTTCTGTAGCATTTTATGGCTCATATATCTAAATTACTTGATTTGAAAGGTATTTTTTTAAAATTTATCCATGAAATATAAGCCATTGTTTTGTTTTGTTAAACAATGATAACAAATATGTTAATTGTTGATAAGCCACTTGTAAACATTTTAGTCATTGCATTACAAAACCCAGGAAGTTCTACTTTTTGAAGTTTAGGTGGGGAAGAATGTATTACAAAATGGGAGAAATTTCTGCATATAAAAATTTTGTCATGGAATCTCCAAAATTAACCTTGTTAACATTTGTTATTGAACTCCTAACTCTCTCTCTCTCTCTCTCTTAGTCTGGACTTGTTTATTCAATGAAAGACTCTTCTTATAAGACTCATCTTAAAGACCTTATCTTTAACTTGTATGTTGACCAATTTGACTGTGATATTCAATGCTAATTTAAAATTAACTTATTAAGTTAACTAGTTTACTCCAAGAGACTGTGGCACAAGGATTTCTAATTTCACTGATCTTCGAAATAACTAAACTGGCAGAATTTTATTGAAAATATGTGATTAATCAAATAAACTTTAAATGATTAGGATATTAATCACCTTGCCTGCTAGAGTACTTATTCTTTGCTTGGGTTAAATTTTAAAACATAAAATTGAACTATCCAGCTTACAAGCCTAATTTTTTTTTAAATGAGTGCCTAACCAGGTGCTAGACACAACATATCCAAAAACATAAAATATTTGCTTAGATCAGTGCCCACTTTTTAATCCTTTAAATAATTTTCAGAAAATTTTAATTTGTACTCAATGAGAATGATTTAAAAAAAATACACATTTTGAGAAAAAAATTGCTAAAAAATAACTAGAAAGGATTGGAAGAAAAAGGATTAAAAAGTAAATAGCACAAAATGTGAACAATAATAGTGATACAAATTCGCAACACTTCTGATTCTAGAACAATTAACCTGAAACAGGTAAACTGAACAAATTCAGTTTGGAATTATAAAAACTGTTAAGAATTTCATAGAATATTGTCATAAATAACATGTATCAGGCAGCCTTAAACTGGAAACTGAATTACATTAATATTGACTAAAATAACAAACAGATAAAATGTATTCTTAATTTTGATAAAACCTATCAACAACAACAGTACCAAGGCAGAACAGTACAAACTGTTTTGCCCAAACTAAAATTTAATTTGTGATATAATATTTTTTTACAATGATTTATTTGAAGAGAGAGTAATTGTAATTCCCCTACACAGAGCAAATAACTGATTAAATATGACAAAGAAATATAGCAATAATGAAAATATGTAATAACTTTGAAAATGCTCCATGAAGATTAAGTTGTTGGGAAAAAAAAGGTAAATCATGATGTTATGTAATGAAAAATCACTTCAACATTTAATTTAAAACCTAAGGGGAATTTTTAGAAGATTGCTTCAAAGTGCACCCCATCATCCATAGTTTCAATGAATAGGTTCTTGATAAGAGATGCCAATTGTTTTTCCACCCTGGAGTAAAGATGTGCAAATTTTCAGCACTGCTGACTCTTGAATAAGACAACATAAAGAAGCAAGGACTTCTCAAATCCTGCCTCATTGTTATCATTTAAACTAAATGGAACATCTGTTGGAATCATTGGAATCTTGGGTGTGAAAAGTTTTTACTTGTAGTTTGTCCAGCCAGAATGTTAGTTTCGATTACGGCATGGACATTTCGATTACGGCATTAATTAGCAGTTTGATTCCATTACACATCTCAGGTAAGTTTATATTTTTGAGGAGGATTTGGGAACCAATTTTGAGTTCCATATATGTAAAGGTATACCAGGCATTTCCCAAAGAGTTTTAAAAACTCAGTCTTGTGCCTTCTTTGAGTCACAAATTATATCTAGACTTGTAAGATTTCCTTGAACTTGTGATGGTAATCACTTACTTATGATGTTAACTGTTTCATTTTGTGGTGCAAGGCATGACTTTAAAATGGCCTGGCAGGCTTTGAAATATCCTGTAGAAATTCTTCCTTGGTCTTTCAATATTATCAATAAATGTATAACCATCAGGACTAAGAGATGCAAAGAATTAATATTCTAGTTAGAGGTTATCTGCAAACAGGTGATAAGAGAAATTGTCATTCAAATTAATTTGCATCTTTGCTTTTAATTGAAGTTTTAAATAAGGAATAAAGTGTCCATGTGAATAAGCACTCAAACCATTATTGATCTTCCCATTTTTTGACGGAAGTATTTTTCAGTTCTTTCCTCAAGTCATTTCAATAGTGTTTGTAGCCATTGGGCTGTTAAGGCTAAGTTCTTTCAAGCAAGAAATATAGTTTGTTTTCACTTTCATTCAATAATATTAAAAATTTAACCAATTTTAATCTTTCTCCGCATTTACATTTAAGCAACTTTGACTTTTTCTTCATTTTTGTAATTTTTGTGCTTGTATTGAGAGATTTCAGACTTTCGAACTATGAATGTGAGGTTTTCTTTCCTGAAACATTTCAAGATTTCAAAAACCTTGTTTTAGTTTATAGTCTAAATCATGGGTACTCAACCTTTTTTTCCGCTGGGCTGCATACATATGTTAGCTATTTCACAGCTATTTCACGTGGGCTGCATACAAATTATGGCTCTTTCACATGGGCCACAACATGAGGATAAGGATAAATGGAGGGGGAATGCTTTAAGACCAAGATAACATAGAAAATTTAGAATGTGGAAATTGATCAAAATATTAAAACTCCTATTTTGCTTTTTTTGATTATTATTTTTTTATATTTATTTTTGTCACTGAATTTTTCTAATTTGGAAGTATTTAAGAATCACTCTTTTACAATTTCTGCATCAGTAAACGGTTTCATATGGTTATCAATAATATAACAAATTTCATAGGGTGCCTTTGCTATTGCTGTGACAATACCACTGACAAAACACTTTTTTCTGTTATAAAGATTATTCAAGAAAGCCTATTTATCATCTCTTGAAAGAGTCTTCAAGGAAAAGTGCCATTGAACGATTCCCGTTTATTGGTATTTTTTAAATACACTTTTGTGACAAATCAAACAATTACTGAACCATACTTGTTTTCACTACAAAATAGTCAACTTCCCAATCGTCTTGAAACAATCTAGTGTTTGGCGTAGCTTGGCCAAATTTGGCCCTTGCGCCACTAAACCCCACATTCACATTCACAATCTATTTTCTTCGAATATTTTTCATTTGCAAGATATGAAAGATAGTTAAAATTTAGTTTTGCTCATAAAATGGTCCCTGCTCCACTGTTTATTATCACTAATCAGAAAAAAAAATATTAATTCTCACCCATACAATGTCGACAGCAAAAAGCAAAATTGATGTATTTGATTTTTTAACAAAGAATTTCCCACCAAATTTTCATAAATAAAGGAATTTCTCAGAGCAATGGGCCACGACCGGGCCACTTATAAAGGCCGGTGCACCGCAGGTTGTGTATCACTGGTCTAGATTTTTGTCATTTATATCATCTTGTCAAAATCTTCTTCCTTCCAAATTATTTTATTTGGTTTGCCAATAATTTTTTATGTCTTTGTGCATACCAGTGTTAGAGGGTTACATGAACCTAGCTATTCTTTTTCCATTTTTACAACACTCTCTTTTCTCTTTTTATACTCAAATAACTCTTTATTAAAAAAAATTGTGATAAACAGAATCGAAATGTGCATATCTTACTTCTAAGTTAATACTTTCATGAAATATTGACGCACAAGTTATATAATAATTCTGATGTGATGCATTAATTCTCTCAAGTGGTCAAAAAAAAAAAAAAACACTTTATTTAATTTTTGTAAGAGAGTGGAGTTGAATAAAATTTCATTTTAAATGTTTTGCAGTCGATTTTGAATGCACTCCTTAAAAAAATTGTGTATTGTATCTTAGGTGCACAAATTCATTAGTAATCTTATAATTTCTTAAAACACTATATACTTCTATATGTATATATAGTTTTAAGATATTGTTTAGAATATCACTATGTTAATTTTCCAATAGTAAATTTATTTGTAATAAGTTTTAAAGTTATTGGTTTCTTATAAGTTTCTCTTATTTTATATCTTATATCAAATTTCTTATTTAAACTGAATTACATAGATGACACAATTAATCAGTTCAAATTTAGTTAGTTTATTTTAGTATATCTACACTTCCTTTTTATTCAAACAGATATAAATTTCAGGTACAATTTTCATATTTTCCTGTTGAAACTAGCTGTTTCTTCATTGAAGAATATTTATGAACAATTATATCTTGAAAAATGTCTGGGTCCATTGTTTTGGATTTTTAAGGGAAAGTGTTGTATATTACTTTTGGTTGTTAGTGATTAAATTTCACTAATTTATTTTTGTATTTTTAAAATTTTTACACATTTCTAAATAAGTAGATTGCTTTTTAATAATATGTGACTATGGGGATATATATATTTTAGAAGTAATTTTAATGTTAAATTAGGAAAAACTGTGTTTTCTTCTCCCTGTAATATAGGCAAATATAATGAACCTCTAAACTATTATACCATGTAATTTTACAGTTACATGTAACAAACAGTTACTGAGAAATGTGCCAATAAAACTAACCTAATGGTTTGTTTTACTGCATTATTACTTAAAGCAAATAAGAGATAATTCGGAGGAATTCAAATTCGTTTTTATAGACAGTGACTTACACAAATATGACAAGAAGCACAAAACAATTTTACCTAGTACAATTCAAAAACAATAAAAGTCTGTGTTTCAGTTTAGGAATATTTTGTTAAATGCATACTATTCACACACATATTAATATAATAAAACTGTTAACTTCTAACAGTAAAGTCGCCATATGTATAAATTGGGTGTTTACTTAGTAGTTAATCCAAGATGAACTTAGTAAAATTGATTTCTAATGAATAATAACATTAAATTGCTAATTGCTTATTAATTCAAAGGTGATAATAAAGTAAATCGTTTATCTATGTAAAAACCATATTAAAACCACACTTTGTAGAGTAACTCAATTTGTATGGTTTATTGAGTCTTTCTTTTAGGCTGTGGACATTTTTGTAATTTTTAAAAGTAAAAGTTTAACTATCATTTATAATAAGAAGTTTCATTTATATCTGCATCAGATAGTACCACAGTCAAAATATTCTTTATTTTCTTGCAGTTATGAATAAAATGAAGTCCCGGATTGTAAATATAAATGTGTAGCATTTTTTAATACACTGAAGTGCCACTAAGTTAGGGATACCTACCTAGTAACGAGTTGGGCCTTCTCTGGCCTTGATAAAGGTTGCCACTCTACAAGGCATAGATTCAACAACTTTCTGGAAACATTCCATGGAAATGACTTGCCAAATATTGGCTAAAGCTGTCCCTGATTCAGTAAGGTTCAGTTTGGTGCTGTGATACCTTTCATGCTTTGTTCCAAAACATCTCAAAGATGCTCAATTGGATTTAAGTCTGGGCTTCAAGATGGCCAATTTACGACATAAAAGTCAGAGGAATGCTCATTCAACCAGCCAGTAGCCAACTGGGACTTGCGAGAGACACAGTTGTCTTGCTGGAAAACTCCATTACTGTGCAGATAACAGAACATCATAAATGGATGGAGGTTATAACCCAGCAACTCTACATACCAAATTGGATTAAGGGAGGCTGGTATACACACCAAAGATCCCAAATAGTGCCACAAAAAAGCACCCCAGACCACGATGGCCTTGTACAGTTCCAACCTAGCATGCAGGATCCATGGCTTCGTGAACCTGATACCACATTCTCAGCCTTTTCCAATCCTCTACACTCCAGTCACTCTGCTCTCTTGCCCAGGCAAGATGTGTCTCGTAGGTCAACGGCTCCTGAAACTCATACAGTGAAGTGGACGTTGCACAGTCCATTTATTGACTGTATGACTGGTGCCATCATTCAACTGGGTGGTAATTTGAGCTAATGTTTGGCTATATACAACATGCCTGAGCTATCTCTCACCACACGCTGCCAAGGCTAATTGTCCTTTGCAGTTTGCCAGATCGCCAGTTTTTTTTGTTCACCATCATGTATTTTTGGTATACTCTTGATGCTGTCGACTTTGAAAATCCTAGCTATCTGATGATTTCAAAAATTGAATGGCCCATGCCTCGCACACCGAGGATTTGTCCATGATCGACGACATCTGAATCAAGCAGTTTATCCATACCAGCAATTCCAACAGCTAACTCAGAACAACCACACTACCCGCTATATATGCAGTTACCACAGTGTCCTCACTTGTGCATAAATGATGCACAGCGCCACACAATTTGCTTAGCTCTTGCTATCCCTAATTCAGTGACACTTCAGTGTACTTCTAGTATGACTATTTTAAGCTTATTTATATAGATTCTGTATCATGAATGGCCCATGCCAAGGTGTGATTGCTTTAGATTAGCGGGTAATTTGCCTGTTTATACTAGACACAAAAAATCTGATTTATTCTTTTCTGCAGAGAGTCGGTACAGTTTTGTCGTCAAGCTGAACAAGCTGGTGTATCATGGATAAGTATTCATGGAAGAACTAAGTCACAGAGAACTGAAGCTGTGAATCAAGACGCTATTAAAATTATTAAAGAGAATTTAACTATACCTGTTGTTGGCAATGGAGATATATTCCATTTAAAAGATGCAATTAGCTTTCAGGAATTTACAGGCGTGGATGGTAAGTATTTCTGGTATGTTTAACAACTAATGTAGATTATCAATGTATAGAAAAAAAGTGACATTTAAAAGGAAATTTTTCTAGTTTCAGCAATACCAGAATGCATTTGTTAAAAAATGTATTTAATTAAAAATATGGTATATTATGCATCATATTATTACTCATTATGCGTCATATATATGCATTTATTATCTTTAATAGTATTAATGTTTTGGTGCTAAAATGTATATCATTCTGAGCGTTTATTTACTTTTTTAATTGAGGATTGCTATATCTATATGTTATGTAAATAGGAGAAAAGCAATTTGTTCATCATGAGATCTCCAAAAATATTAGATTACAGACTTGAAATTTGACTAGCATGTTTCTTTCATTGAGTAGAAATCCGTTAAGAACAGATTTTGCAGAAATCAGGGAGGTTGTGGGGGTAAAATTGAACTAATGGACATACAGACATTAAATTTGGCAAGCATGTTTCTTTTGTTGAGTAGGTATGCTAAAAAGCGGGCTTTACAGAAATTGACTCCCTAGGAGAGGAGGGGATTACAGGGACATTATAAATGAAAAGCTACCATTTTGAATTTCAAGTTCTCTCAGACTTAAAATTTGGCAGGCCCATTCCTTTTCCTGAGTAAAAATCCCATAGGAATGGGTTTTGCAGAAATAGATCCCCAATAGTATGTGGGACAGAAGAATAAGAGACAAATATATTTCTATTTGAGAAATTCAAGTCTTATCTTTTTTTAAATCAAAAAGCGAGGGCTATAAAAATCTTTTTGAATACAAACCAAAGCTCATTGCTATGACTGAGGGATCTCAGTAACATAAAAACAATATATAATCATACAACATCAGGAAATACCCAGCAAAGAGTGTGTGTGTCGGGAGGGGGTAACAGCTATTGTCACAGGAAAATGATGAAATTAGGGCTTTCATCGCATCCCTAAGGGAGATGATCAATTCACGCACGATGTTAAAATAACATCTCTTTGAGGTCATTTCCCTGATGTAAGTAAGTGATTTTATCAAATATCCGAACTGATTTAGTGAAATGATGAAATGAATAAGTCAGCATTTGTAGAGCTCTGTTTTCGCTTGTTACCACTCCCTTTTACCTCCCCCCTCTCCTCGTTCATTCATCCCAGGCAGCGCTGGGCTTCTGATGTGACACACCAAAACAAAATGATCTAAATATCATTTTTTAGTTTTATTTACTTATATTCTTTTCGTTATTATCTTTCAATTGACATCACTTTTATATGCCTGAAAATCAGAAACTGGATAAAACTTCAATTGAAAAATGTAAACAAACAAATTAGGGAATTCGGCCACAACCTCTTTATAGGTAAAAAAAAAAAAAGCGTTTTGATAGTAGGAAAAGCTATTTTAGGGAAATAATAACTAAAAAAAGTTGATACAAATGAAGCAGGATATTTCTGAAGTACTACATTAACGTATAATTTAAAAAAAAAAAAGGTTTGAAATTCTACTACAAATATCCTTTTTTTTTTTAAAAAAAAAAATACCAGCATTTTTTTCTAATATTTTGTTAATTAATTTTGGATAAATAATTTGTAATTCAGTGATTATTATTGTATTAATTACTCTACTTTTAATAATGCACCATATTTGCAAAATAAACACTTTTAAACTCTTGACAATATTATTTCATCGTTTCACTGAAACAGGTTAGAGATTTGATCAGATTGCTTACTTTTCTTAGGGAAATTACCTTACAGAGTTTTTATTTTAACATCTTGCATGAATTGATCATCTCCCGTAGGAATTTGATGAAATCCATAATTTAATCATTTCCCTGTGACATATATATATATATATATATAAGGCAGTCAGCCTCAATTTAATGAATTAATCGGAATTTAAACTTTTGTTTGTTATTTCAGGGTTATTTATTATATCTGAGTCCAAACAAAACACAATTTTTTTGCTGTTGCCTTTTGGAAATTCAACACTTAACAACTACACAAAAAATATGCATAGTTATAAATTGCCTATTTTTTATTTAATAGCTAAACTATTATTAGTAAATTAGTTCACACCAGTTAATTGGAAATGTAAAGGTACTGACTAATGGATGTTTGCCAGTCATTTTGATTCCTGCTTCGAAAGAGTTATTTTTTTACTTTATGTGCAGGAGAAAATACTGTTGTCATTTACATCCTGTTGCATAAGGAATATTTTTACAGTTTCCAAACAATGTAAAGCATTAGGAAATGCAACAGTTTTGTTAAGAGTTTCATTATCCACTTCTGCATCAGGATTGTTACTCATTGGTTCCGACGAAACAACAATTTCCTTAACTTTAGTTGCACGGATAGGCAATCTGTCATCAAATATAACATATTCATTAACATCTTAAAATATCCCCCACTTTGTGGAGTAGGATGAGATAAGAACTCACACGATAGGTTAAATTAATGACTCGGCTGCACCTGTAAAGTCAAATAATGGTATGCACTCTTTTCCATCAAAATTTGCTGCCTTTGAAAAGTCTTTTTTTTTTGTTCTTGACAAAAAGAAAATGTCATTTGAATAAAAATAAAATTTTTTCTGATACAAACTAATTATTAAATCTCCAGTTAGTGATAGGGAGGTAAATAATCAAGTTTTTTTCATTTTATAAAAAATTACGATAATACTTATTAATAGTTTCAAATAATTTCCACATATTTTCTTTACTCCACAATTTTGCAAAAGCTTGAGGAATTTCAGAACTGTTTCAAATGCTTTTGGTACTTTCCGTAACAAATCTAGTAAAATGCTGTTAGAAATTATACAGGCTACAATAAATAGTGTCACCACCGCCCTCCAACCTCTGTGATTGATGCAGTGTGGCATATAGGCTTGAAGCAGTAAGCTCATGTCTGTCATCCAAGTTCAGTTCAAATCGATGCCTTACCAGGTTATAGCTGTTTTGGCTGCCAGAGGTGGCAGCTGTGTGTTCTAATTTCGGTATTCTTTAAAATTATGTTCTAATTTAATTATGTTTCATTGTACTGTGTTATATATGTACAAATAGTGTATGCAGTTTTGTTGTTTGCTTTCCTTCCTGAAACAATTTTAATGGCCAGTAGTGTATACATGTTTAAATATATGCTATACAATGATTCTTAGCCTGTGCTACTTTTTTTGTTTCAACTTTTTTAGAATGGGCTGTTAATTTGAATTAATATTGCATTAAAAGGATCTGAGAGTTATTTATGGTCATAATTTTGAATATATATATATATATATAGAGAGAGAGAGAGAGAGAGAGAGAGAGAGTAGTCTGATGACGACAATGACACCTGGTTTGATATTCTCCTCTTTGCATCCTCATTACACCATAGTAAGGGCATTTGAAACCGTCCCTTAACAAATTTAATGTGCATCAGCTCCACTCCTTTTTGGTCATTAGTTTATCAGTGACAAATTCTTTATTTTACCAGGCAGGCTGATGCAACCTTTCATTTAGGATGAGAGTAAGAAGACTCACCAATATAAGAATTCAAACCATTTGGAATTCGTATAATAGGATGTATTGTGAATTGTAGCCTGAAACAGTAATTTATAATGTCTGTTAGATTTCAGAAGTACCTAAAGGATATTAATAAAGTAATACAGAAAAATCTCATACATAAGGGAAGTTTTTATTACTACTTACTCGTTTCTGTATAATCTAAACTGTAAGAATATTATTTCTTGGATGATTAGTGAAGATTTCAATAGATAAAGAAAATATAAAAAGTTTTGTTGAATGCTATGATTAATGGGATTGATTTTTTAAAACATTTCTTTTTGTACATAAATTTTTTTCTTGCTTCCTTGTATTTTTTCTTTCTGCTTGGTATATTCCTTTATGGTTTCCTTTAATTTGTGTTAATATTCAAATTATATCTTTTGCTCAAGTGTTTCTTAAAATTTGCAACACTTCAATTCAAATAGTCTTTTTAATCTTTTTTTTTGTTTCCATGTCAGTTTAAGTTCTCCTTCTTTTATTATTTGGAAAAATGTTTCATTGTCATGTTATGTAAATGTTTTTTGGTATTTCTTGTCCTCTTATGAATTTCTTTTTGTTTTAATGTTTTGTGTCCTTATTGGAAAAATATCAAATGATGTGTTGTACTTATACAGGGTGTTTCTGAATGAATATATCAGAGTTTTAATGCTTTATAATATTTATTAAATATAACTTACAAGTATAATTCATACATCAAATGAAAGGGTAACTGAAACAGTTTTACCTACAAGCTTATAAATGTTCAATGTGAGCCCCATTCATCACATGGCACACATTAAGTCAATAGGAGAGTTTATCCCAAACATTGTTTAGTGTGTCTGAGGTAATTCTTGTAACAGAGCTGCTTCAATCCTGTGTCTTAAGTCTGAAAGGTCAGCTGGTAGCAGAGGCATGTACATACAATCCTTAATGAACCCCCACAGATAAAAATCATATGGTGTCAGATTGGATGAACATGTAGGCCATGAGATACAAGCTTTATCGTGAGGCTCTTTGCGGCCAAGCCAATCCATTGATCGAGCATAATAATCAACCAATTGTGTACTGAGAGATGTCAGAGAGGTGGAGCACTGTCTTGCTACCAAATGAAGTTATCTGGTTCACTTTCTTCCAATTGAGGAAATAGTCATAGTTGTAGATCATCGATAGGCAGAACCAGTTGCAGTTGGTTTTCCGAAAAAAAAAAGGCCGATACACTTTCCGTTGAGATAGGGCACAAAAAACATTCAATTTAGGTGAGTTTGGTTGTTGACAACTGAACTTAATATGAAATGCTTGCTGTACAGTAATAGCAAACTGGAAAACACAAAACACTTTCTGTTCACTAATCGCCATTTTTCTACTAGCGCGCTGATTGGCTGGGAAGGGGGAAATTAACAGACGTTTCATGCTCATGCACACACATACCAGCAAACAAAACTAATTCAGTTGCTCTTTCATTTGATGTATGAATTATACTTATATGTTACATGTACTAAATACAATAAAGCGCTAAAACTCTGATATTCATTTAGAAACACCCTGTATAACTAACTTTTATAGTTTGATACACTTAATTCTAGGTGTAATGTCAGCAAGAGGATTACTACAAAACCCATCTCTTTTCTCTGGAACTGAAATCACATCATCTTCCTGTGTTAAAGATTGGATTAATTTATCTATATCTTTTGGTACTACGTTTACAAATATTCATCACCATCTCATGTTTATGCTTGGAAAAGTTATGCCAAAATCTGAAAGGAAACTGTTTAATTCTTATACTTCCCTCACTTCTGTCCTTGATCATATAAATGAATACACACTTTAATTTGTCAGCTATTTTTTAATAAATAGTATTTATCTGTTAATGAGCAATTTAAATCATTCATCATTTCAAAAGAGTAAGTATAAAATTTAATAACTAATTGAACTTTTCTGTATTAAAAATAACATCTAAACCTTTTAATAGCAAAGTTTTTTTTAGTGTTCTTTTAGTTCAAATGTAAATGTTTTATAAGGAATTTCATAACTCTTTTGATAGAATTTAATATTTTAAAAATGGTGACTTATAATTGATTAGTTCTAGTTGAAAAAACCTTTTTATCTTAATGTACTTATTAAATGATTTAGAATTAATGAGCTATTATTGTGTATGATAATTTTTTTTTCATTTTATTATGGAAGTAATAGAAAAGTTATGTTTAAATGAATTTTTGCTAAAATATGTGAATTTACCCTGCAAAAAATTTCAGGGTTGTAGCATAACATTTAGAAAAATTCTTGTTAAGGTATTTTTCTTCGTTTTGAGGTCAACTAAATACTTAGAATGGGCAAGTTGCATGTGGTGGTTCAAGATAACTGCAGTTTAAGCAGCTGATAAAAAAAATCGCAAACTTGCATAATTTATAATTTTGTATTTAAACACAGCATTAATGATATTATTGCAATATTAGTGTACTATTTATTTAAAAATGATGAACTTGTTAATTTAACACATTGTTTGGATCAATGGTACATCGGGATAAATGCACATGTGGGAGAATGATTTCATCGCGATAACGATCTCCGGTTAGTGAGCCTCTGTCGAAAACATGGAGCTTCTTTCGTCCATTCAACATAACTTCTCCTATTAATCCATCAACTATATAAACATAACTTCTTCACACACAAGCATTCCTAGATCACTCCAATGGTCTCTTTTTCCTAATGTTAATGGGCTGAAACCAGGTCCCATCCTCCATGTCAATTGGTGCTGAGAATCGTTGCTCAGACTGAAATGATTCATCAGTTAACAGAACGGGAATCCATTTATGCGATGTCCAGTTTTTGTGTTTTTAACACCATTGTAAATAGTGCTGCTTATTGGCTGCTGTTAATGGTATGCAGCGTTCAGGGCAACGGGCAAATAGGCCGCCTTTTTATGCAGATGTCTGTCCACAGTAAACCGTGATACGTATATTACGGTTTCCGAAAGCAGCTGCTGAGCAATGTTGTCCGATGTCTGGTTCCGGCTTTTTTCACCTGCCGAACGATGTATGACAAGTGATGACCACGAACGATATATAATTAGGTCATTACTTATTTTCCTCGGCTGATTACCACCAACCTTTTTTCCTACTGTACCTGTCACTTGGAAAGCTTTCCGTGCTCATGAAATTACATTTTTGTCAATTCCGAACTCTTGTGCAACATTAGTTAAAATACGTCCCTCTTCAAGCTTGCCGATCTTTTTACCACGTGTAACCCATTATGAATGTACGGTTTCACTTTTACTTGCATGCAATGTCTAAAAATGCGTGCTTTCTCTGTTTTAAATTGCTTTGGAACTGAGCGTGCGCGGATTTGCGTGTACTCGTTACGTGCGTCTTATGTCGTGCTATTGATTGTATATGCATCACTATTGAGCTGCTTTTTCACTGTACTGGTGTAAAAAGCCCCTTTCAACAATTTCAGGGTTGAAAATTTTTGTCCTGTACGTTTTGCAGGCTAGTGTATCTGTGTGTATATATACAGGGTGTCAAGTTAGTGAAAAAATCTGTGTAAAGTTATGAAATTTGTACCTGATGATGTGATGGAGGGTATCAATTTTCCACATTTTCAAAAATATGTTAGTCATCACTTAAGTAATATGAAATTTTTATTTTCCTCAAAACTGATATGACTCTTTCTTTCATCCCGTGCTCGCTTGACGTTGAGTATCGGGATACCCTGTATATATCTAATGGTAACCGTCCAGAATCTGTAAATAAGGAAGCATCTAATAAGTGTAAAATTTGCATAATATTTAGACCTCGATAAGATATTCTAATGATGAGCATTGGAGTGCAGATAGATAGGCATTTACAGTTCTACAACAATGTGTGCAGAACTTATGCAACAATGTTAATTTTAGGCAGGTAGCCAAGAAATTGCAGAAAGATTGCGATCAGTGCAATGAACACGCAATTCAATAGAAAGGTGATACGTATGCAAATGCCAGGAACATAACGTCATAGACGACGTGAATGTACGCAAAACGCGTGCGATCGGCGCGCAGCTGGACTACAATAAAAGGAAGAACGGGAGTGCAATTAAAGATATTCGCTTCAAGTGTGTTCTTTAATGAAATTTGGTAAGAATAAATCACGTGGACGACTTCACCTTTCTTCTCCTGCTCATCTTCTGGGCAGTGGCGTTACGGAGAACACTTGGGCCCCCCTGCAAAGTCAGGTTTTGGGCCCCCAAGTTGGATTTTACAAAGGGTAGGTACTTGGCAATAGTCAGGCTGTGGGCCCTCTAGAGCCCTGACCCCCCGCAATGCGGGGGTGTATGTTACGCCACTGCTGCTGGGGCATTTCCCTGCGACAGTTGTCTGAAGAGCAAGACCTGGTGTGTGACACTATTACGCGGAAAGGTCAAATGGACTTGGTGTAGGCTTTCCTGCTCCAAGGGGATTGGAAACAACAACAACAGCAGAATGATCGGAAAGCTGGAAGAGGGGGCGTAGTTTGACCAGTGTAGCTGAAGAGTCGGAATCAACAAAAGTATCGTTTCACGCTCTTGGAAAGCCTTCAAAACCATATATACAAGCTATTAAAAAGTTTGATGGAGGCCGCCCTAGGAAAAGAATTGCAATGGATGATCGAAATATCGTTCTCCTGGCGAAAAGAGCCTTATACCAATCAGCAAGCGCCATTGCTCAGCAACTGTGTACAGCAGGGGTGTTAAACACGCGGCCCACCACGATTCTTTAACATTTTTTTTAAATATCAGGATTTTAAAGTTTTTTTTTTATTTTGAAATTTATTTTAGGGGAACCTTTTAAAAAGTATATAAATCTACAACTTTTTTTCCCCTTGTTATTCTTGTTTTAAAAGAAATCCTTTTTGAGAGAGAGAGATAATACACATAGCCTTTAGATTAAAAATATTTTTTTAAATATATTATTTAAGTTTTCATTTGATTTTACTCTAACAAAATTAATTTTTATTTAATTCTGAAATTCATTATGCATATTCTTAACTATAGATGGTACCCCGATTCTTCTTTGTGTGGGCGCGACTTTTTTTTTTCTCTTCCTCCTTCTCTGTTTGGAGTGTCCAATCAGCAAGAAGCGGTCCGAGATTTTTTTGTTGTTGTTAAAAAAATATATATATTCAAGATGGTTAAGATAAAGGGCAGTTTTTACTAAATCGTTTGCGAATGAAAGTGGATTTTTATTTTTATTCATATTAAACTAAAAAGAGTTATTTAACAAAAATGTAATCAATTTTCAACAATGAATAAAGAAGGATCCATTCAAGAGGAATGCAGAAATTTTCTAGAAAATGGGAACTGCTATATTTTTTGTGTCTTTGTAAATATTAAGAATCTTTGCAATAAGTAATTTTTCTGAATAGGATTTGACCTTTATTTTATTACAAATACAGTGGCTCTCAAAAGTGTTCGTACTCACATACAATTTTCTATAATTTTTTTTCCTATGAATTGGTTTCTGGATTAGGTAATTTGATATTTTTTGATGGTATTTAGAATCTTGAATTTTATTTAAATATTTTAAAGAACAATTTGAAATATTATCTTTCCAAAATTTGGGTACTGCAGTTTAATTCATTTTTTAATAAGATAATGACCCCCAAGCGCATTTGCTCTCAGCGTACACCGCTGGTGTCTCTTAACTGTTCCCAAATTCAGAAAAAAATCTCCTAAATCACCTGATTTAAACCCAGTAGTACATATTTGATGAGAATTTGAAGTAATAAAACATGATATAAAAACAAAATGTGAAGTAAAAACTGTAATCACAGAAGAATGGAGGAATATCGATGCAGAAATTATAAAAAAAAAAAAACACCTGATAAAATCTATACCAAGAGGTTTAAAAGTTGTTGTTTACGCTGAAAGATATCCGACGAAGTACTAGAACTAGATAAAAGAAATACAATATTTAAAGCTATGTTAAGTTTTTTTAAAAAAAATGTGCGTAGACATTCGTGGCTTTAATTTTGTAGCAGTAGTGTTTTGATTATTAATTTTTCAAAATAATAAATAGTTTATATTATGTTTTAAAAAATGTTGTTGTCGTGTGTTTATTACTGGGATACATACGAAAGACGTGAGATAGATGAGCAGACACATATAACACAACCACAGAAGAATACAGATTTATTACAAACGATGATCCCAACATGTAACAAGAAGAGGTGCGCTGCTGTTCCTTTCGAGACGGGAATCCATTTCAGGCGAAAGACCGACTTCTTTTCCGAAGAAGATACAACTAAGTCTTACTCGGGATTCGAACCCGAAACCCACTCGGTTACAAGCCGAGGGTCATAGCCACCATACTGGCTGGGCGACTAAAGTTCTTCCGAAGTGGCCCGTGATATCATTTGGGTTGGCCACCCTTGATTTAGAACACCCCGCTGGAGCAAAGGCACTACATATTAAACATCCGTGCCTCTTTCGGGATTCGAACCCAGGACCAACGGATTTTAAAAAATGATTACGTTGCTTATATATATATATATATATAATAAGGTATCCGACTATGTTCGAAACCGTGATTTTGCAAGGGAGTACAAACGAATATTTTTTAATGTACTTAAATTAGATTATATGTATAAAATTGTTTTAAAAATATTTTTACTATAAAGAATTATTTAAATGCAATATTTTGGTAAAAAATTAACATAGAATTAGTTGTTTTTAAAACATTCTTCTTTTATGGAAAATTCTTCTGTAATAATGATATATTGCCTTTGTGTAGCTGAGACCTCTGTACAGATCTCAACTATGTTTTTTAAATATGTATCTTAGAAGTGGATTTTTATATTTTAATACATCAGAGGGGAGAAATTTTGACAAAAAAACCATTAATAATTATTTCAGTTGGTTGATTGATTGATTGATTAAATATTAACGTCGCACTGTTCAGCTACACGAAGGCTTTTGGCGACGGACCACGTAATTTTGAACCATGGTCAAGTGACGTGGACGACACCTGAGCTGGCACCCCCTCTTCTAACTACCACACCACACCAACGGGAGGACGTTTCAGCTCTCGACAGATTTAACGTGCATCGCTGCCCTACACGGCGGGTCTTTAGTGGTACTGGGCTCGAACTCGTGACAAGGCAAGCCACGGTTAATAAAATATTATTATTATAGAGGTATTTTTCCTAAAAGGAGAATGTGTTTTGAAAATAGGTAACTCTTAAGTTCAGTTTTTGACAAAATATTGCATTAAAATAAGTTTTTATCATAATAATATTATTGAAACAATTTTTTATGCTTGTATTCTAAACTAAGTGACACTAAATATTAAAAAATTTATTTATACGCTTTTGCAAAATCACGGTTCCGAACGTAGTCCTTAAACAAGAACAAGTGGCAGATATTATAAAAAAATTACACAACTACGATACATTAATTTTTTATTAGTTTAAAATATTAAAATTTATAGTAAATTACTAGTGTACGAACGTTTTTTGAGGGCCACTAAATATATTAGCATTGTGCTAAAAGAAAGGGAGAAATGCTAACGTCTTGCACTTTTATAATGTATAGATGGTCCCACTGTGTTTTCCTTCCATTTTTTTTTTGTCTTATTTCCATGAGTAAACATTTATTGCAGTTCCGTTTTACTTTCATATTCAATATTGACGTAGAAGAGATGATTTTCGTTATGATTTTTGTGCATGTAATTTTTTTTTATTTATTGAGCCCAGTTGTATGACGTGAATTCTTTTCAACCAGGTGCTAGCTGAGGGAGAGTGACCTACTTCGATTTACACGTCAACATATCTTGGCATTTTACCGGTTTTTCTTTCTGAATCTTGGTTTGATTCCGTTATGCGATCTCCTTTGTAATTCCTCAAAATTATCAGCTTTTCAGGAAGGAGAGCAGGAAATCACTGTGTCAAAGTTTTTCCAAGGCTTTTCAAACTTATAAACGAGCAATATTGGTTCCCTTCAATTTTATTGTCTTCAAGTTCAAGGTCACGTTGTAGCTTGCCATGTTATTCCGAGCTGTGAACTTAGTTCGTCGGTTTTCAACCACACAGGTAAGCACGTGATCAAAAATGTTTTCTTTTCCTACAGTGACGTTTTTTCCCCCACTAACAATGTGTACTTAAGTATATATTTTAATTCTTTGGCCTTTTTTGTTGTTTCTATTTTACTTTTTGTTTAAATGCTTTTAATAACTAGAAATTTCCTCAATAAAATCCATTATTTCTCAATATTTTTGAGAGTTCTGTATGCTTGTTGTAGATTTGAAGAAATTTTGTTTTATCGAATCGATGATGCAATTTACTACATGCCTAAAACAAATAAAATAAGTTAAAATCTTGTATAGGTTTTTTTTTTTGTGTGTGTGTGTGCAATGTTATAATTATATGTTGAGAAAATGTTTTGAAAACTGAATGTTGATTTATATAATATATTGTTGAAAAAAGAATCCTTTTTCTCAATTCCTACTATTAGTTCACACTCTTCCGTATGTATATATATCTTGTTCAAATTTTCAATCGTTAATAAAGTATATACTTTCTATTCATCCATTCAAGTTCAAATACATTTTTTAAAACTTGTAGTGGAGGACACTTCATGTTGATATAGTTTTTTTAAAAAAAATATTAATTAAATTAAAAAATGAATAAATAGAAACAAATGAAAATACTAATCCATTGCCATATCTAGAAAGGAAACTCGCTCGTTGTGTCCCTGTAGCACAATGAATAGCGCTTTGGAGTTTTGTTCCAAAGGTCGTGAGTTCGAATCCCTCCTCGGTTGGCCTAATTTCTGAGAATGTGATTTCTCTTTTAATATGCTATTTTATTATATATAGAATAATTAAATTTGACTCTGATATGTGTATGCATATATATATTTAGATTAATTGTAACTATTTAATACAAAGTAACTAAATTAAAGTATTTCTACTTAGGTTAAGTCAATTCCTACTTAGGTTAACCTAAGTAGGAATTGACTTAAATTTTTTTTTATATTACTTGTGTGTGTGTGTGTGTTTTTACTCTTAGGTAAAGAGATTTTTTTTCTTAAACTTTTCACACGCATTCTTTTTTGATAAATGAAAATGCATCTCCTGCTGATTAAAAACAGTTCTTTCGTAAACAGTATATTTATTTATAAATAATACTAGCACTTTATTGAATGTTCTGTGGCAAAATATTTTAAAATTTGGAATATATTCTGACGGAATATTTTTTTAAACCTTTTAATGTTTCGTTTTGGTCTTTTAACGCGGTATATTTTTTCTTTTAGTTCCATTTAAAATGGCAAGCAAGATAATTAACTTTTGCTTTAAATTTCTCACTATAAAATAAATTTTTTATTTTGTAATATATTACGCACATTATCTCTATTAATAATTTAGACAGCATAATTTATTTATTTTTAAAAGGAGAACAATGTGATTTCTTTAATACCTCAGTGGACGATTTTGATTTTTTTATTAAGGAAGGTTTTTTTTTTTTTTTTGACTCCTTTTTTTTACATTGATTCGCAAATACATAATTAAGTATACTATTTCCACATATGTTTTTCATTTATTTTGAAGGATTATTTCAGATTATCCTGAAAAATGTTGCTATAATTATTTCTTTTAGATAAAATGCAAGGCCGGTATAGTAGTTAATGACGTTGACTGCGGTGCCGTAGGGCCTGGGTTCGAATCTCGGAGAAGGCATGGATGTTTGTAAATGTTTAGTGCCTTCGCGGCGTGGGGGTACTCTAAATAGTCGTCAAGCCGCCTCTCGTGAGGTTGGTGGAAGGGAAAGAGAGGTTGGAGGCCTGTGACCATCCCCAGGGTGTTCTCCCTCAAAATTGGGGTGGAACTGAGCAAAATCGTGCAGTCACCTGCATGGTGCTCAAAGCTATGGCTAACGACAGGCGTAAAAATCTAACCCTTCGCCACGATGAATTTTGTAGACCTTGATCTGATGCTACTGTCGATCAATTAGAATAAGTAACAACAATAACAGATAGACTGCAAACACACACAGCCGAATTTAGCAGGAAAAAGACCCAATTTTTTTGGACATCTATTAATAACAAAAATAAATAAATTGTCTGCTTTTCAGTCATTTAGTGCTATTTTTTTGTGGAGAATTTGGTTGCAGTACTATTTTTGTGTGGAGAGTTTGGTACTAGTGCTATTTTTGTGTGGAGAATTTGGTACTAGTGCTATTTTTGTGTGGAGAATTTGGCACTTTTCAATGGTTTCTCATTTTGATTACGAATACTTTTTCTCAACGATTTTTTTGTACATATATCGTATATATTTATTTTAATTTCTATTATCTTTTTCGCACACACACATTCCAGATTTTTAGTATTCTATCAATAAAAAAAAGTGTGTTAACTTGGAAAACTTGAAATTCTTCTTACAATTTCTACTCTTTTTCAAGATTAATTATCATTTGCTTTGCTTCACATTGATAAGACCGGATTCATCCGGTTGGTAATTTTTTAGATCTTCATATCACAACAATTTGCATTTTAAAAATTTTTAAAGTACTAAATCAGTGATCATAATATTTTCAAGGTAAAAAGGCCTTTGTCACTTTCTGGTTATCATTTGACCCACAAAGATTACAAGTATCTTCAAAAAGAAACATCCTGCGATAACCCAGAAAGTTTTTTGATATCTTGTTTTAATTTAAGTCTAATGTAAATACTAGAATCATGCCTATCGTCTTTATCATTTATCAATATACGGAAGTATGAACTTGATAAAGAGATAAAGAGTATTCACAAAAAAGTATTTTTAGTGTGACACATGTGGAATATTATGTAACTTGTGTCCCATCTTTTGACAATCCTTATTTAATCACAAAATAATATTTAAGTCTTCCTATTTGCAGGCGAATTATACTAATTTTATCGACTACAAAATTTTTTGTAGCTCTAACCCAGAGGTCGGCAACCTATGGCACGCGTGTCACATTTGGCACGTGGTACAATTCTCAGTGACACTCTGTACCACTCTACAAACTTGTTAATTTTTGAATGGATAGAAGTTGTTAATTTTTAAATGGAGCGTGTTGACTAACATCTTAAGAATTATGGAAAGCAACATTTACGGAATTACGAAAAAATTTAGAAGACAACTCGAACAAATACATCGATAGCCATTTTAAATTATATGATTATTTAATTAAATATTGAAGGGTAATACTTATACGGTAAAATCCTAGGAGAGCCCACACCCTTGGCGAGAAACCGAAAAAAGAGCCAAGCCAGAACAAGATGGCGCCAAGTGAACCCGACAATGTCGTCAAGGGAATATAGCGGAATAAGGTGGATGCGTAATGAAAATATATGTATAAACAATACAGAAATTAAACATTTAAGATAAAAAAAATATAAAAACAGCACTTACTTTCTTACTGCTGATCTTTTCCGAGTGGAGGGTACAGCGTAACAACAGATTTTAAAAAAGCCTTAAAGGTCTCATCGCTAAGCGAATGATCGTGTGAGCGCCGCCATATTTATTCTGCGAGGTAATGGTCGACATACATTCGGCGTGGTTAATACGATTTCGAAGAAAGCGTTTTATTGCCGACCATGTTTCATCATGTCGATCATTACATTTAGGACACTCATAACTCGAAGCAATCAATCCTTCCTTCATACCCCATTCAATCAATTCTTTCTTACCATTCGCATTCAACAAAGTAAAAAATTCGAAAGTATATTCCCTCACACACGCAGCCAGCTCGGAGCCCAACAACAAAATGAAATTCGAAATCTGCGCCCATAAAATACGAAAATGCTAGAAATAGTTAGGGTTGGCATATGTAGTGTTTAAAAGTAGGGTTACCAAGATGTCGCAATTATCACCAGCAAAGTAATTTGCGCCAAGGGTGTGGGCTCTCCTAGGAGTGAACCTTAATTAAATATTGAAGGGTAATACTTATATTTATTCTATTTATTTCTTATTTTAATAATGTAATTGCATAATAAATAATACATGAACAGTTTTAATTTTTGATTTATGCTGAGGGAATAGTTATTTTTCATTTTTTTTTTGATAACTATCTTTAAATGATGCAAAATAACACATTATAAAACTCTAACTCCATGTCCTTGACCTCTATCCCCTAACTCTGCATGCATTATCACGGAAATCGAATTGCTTCAAATATTTCCTACAGTGTGGCACCTAGAATCATATTGATTGATTGGTTTGACACGCCCACAGCAATGAAATTGACGACCCCTGCTCTAGTCTATTGTTTTTATAATCACCGTGAAGTTGTATGTATCTGATTATTTTATGAAATTGAAATTATATTCTTTATTAAATGTATACTGCATTTTTATTCTTACGTGATCTTTAATTTAGTTGTCGAGATTGATTATCGAATGAAAACGAAATAGCTGGACGATATTGGTTTCTCAGTTTCTCTCGTTTAGGTTTCATTTGAACTCAACAAGTAAAAAAAATCTTTAAAATTTCTGCATTTGATAAATAATGGTTCAGAGATTTACAATCTTCTATTTTTTTTATATTTATGATTGTTTGCAATAGTAAACTATTCTTTCCCGCACTAATCATTAGCTAAGCATTTTCACCCCATACAGTTTTAGTATTGTGACTTATTTTTCTAAAATGTCTGTGCAACTGCAACTTTTATTAAAAAAATTAATAAACGAACCTCATTTGATTCTCTTGAAGAACAAATGACTCAGCTGTTCAAAATATTGTCTTGAATATAAGCTATCATCACATTTTGATAAAATTGGAGTATTCAAACTGGATTGAAACACATACAAAAAAGATTTCCTTTTATGCATTTTTACTGAGTTATGGGGTAGTTTTGTTTTCCTTTCATCTATGACAAAACCTCCTGTTTACATTCTGCTATCGAACAAGTAACATAAAAAATTTTTTTAAGTCAATTCCTACTTAAGTCAACAAAGAAAAACTTTATTTTAGTTACTTTTTATTAGATGTTTACAATTAATATAATTATGTATATGCATATGTGACAGAACCACAATATTATAAGTGTCAAAACACCTTTTAAATTCACATTAAAAACTTTTTAACCACATTAAATTTGTAATTACATTTTTAAATTAAAGTTGAATGTAATATAAGTTAAGAATTTTTATCTTAAAACCAGTGTAAAAGGAATGCTTACGCCTATCTAGCACATGATTGATTATTTAGGTTAAGTTAAATCTTCATCACAAATTTAACAAAAGTTGTTTTATCCAATGGTGCTGCCATATAGTGGAATAATATAGACTGAAATATCTCTTAAACAATAATTATTTAATTAAATTTAATTAATGAATTAATTTTTGAAAAAAAAAAACTGTATTAACATCAAGTGTCATCCACTACAAGTTTAAAAAGTGTATTTGAACTTGGTTGGATGAATAAAAAGTATTTTATTAATGATTGAAAATTGGAACAAGATATATAAATAAATATATATAGGGATAATATATATAATATAATAAATATATATAAATATATATATATATAATATATATATAATATATATATATATATATAATATATATATAATATATATATATATATAATATATATATAATATATATATATATATATATATATATATATATATATATATATATATATATATATATATATATATATAATAAATATATACTAATTGGGGAAATCAGTGGCGCACACAAGGGGGGGTCCTGGGGGTCCGCCCCCCACCAAAGTCCTTGATATTTTTCCGATTGATTATAATTCTTAGTACATAGTACGTAAAATTTAATTAAGTATTTGTTATTAATGATTAATTTTATCAATTAATGCTAATTACTTATTGAATAATTAGTTTTGTTCCCGAAAATCGACAAAATCAAAAGGAGCATGATACAAGAATGGTGAACTTTCGACCCCGGATCCCCCCCCTCCTTGAAAAATTCCTGTGTGCGCTTCTGGTGGGAATTGCAAAAAGCAAATTGTGATACCAAAATTCACACATTTGATTGCTTTATTGATATAATTTTCCTCTAAATTTTTAGTACATTATTCTTAGATAATTGAATTTCTTAGTGAAATGGGCTATTCTGAAAAGGTCGGTTGAGTATCACTGGTTTAAAGCATATATATGTATTGAAAATGTAGATTAAAGGATATAGAAATTCATTGATTGGGACTTTATTTCAGAATGTTTCGAATTTGCATACAGATTTATATTTCGAAAATCATGATCGAGATAAAATAAGTTACACACACTTGTTCGTTGGTCCAATTCTTATTTTATTTTTACAGCTGAACTCTAACGTCACTGCATTTCATTTTTTTATGGCAGCTCGAAAGCACGAATGATTTCTCCGTGTTCTATATCTATCACTTTTCGTTTCATTCGAACTGTAGAAACTATATAGAATGTTTCGTTTCAACACCAAAAGTTAATGACCTATTTTTATAGCAGAAAGAATCCCCCCCTTTTAAAACTGATGAATGAACTGAAAATATACTATTAGTATATCTTAAATAATATAAACAATCGCTTTGGTCTTATTGAACAATCATTGCCAAATAATGTAAGAATGACGATGAAGTTTCGAGTTTTTGTTAAATTATGAGTCACACACGCACGCACGCGCGCACTTCAATGCTTTTGTATTTTGAACTGTAAAGAAAATTGCCATTGCATTCTATTTCAAAACAGTGAACTATGTTAAGGATTATTTTTTACTGAGCAGTATACTTTGAGTGTAATTTGAATATCTTTACTCGAAAATGAAATATGTTTTTGGATCGAGATCTATCGGAAAAATACTTTCAAATTTTATGCGACCATTTATAATGAAACAACAAAACATTCGAGAGAAAGGATATGATTAGCCGTTTCGTATCTTTATTATTGGGAAACTTGGTCATATATATTGGCAGTGTACATAATCCCTAACGTACCGTCAATAAAATATGCTTATAATAGTTTTTTTTTAAAAAAATTATGCTTTCTGAAGACTTAATTATCTTACATTGTGTAAGCTTCGATTAATATTCAATTATTTCGAATATGAAATAAAATTTCTTCCATAAAATTTCTTCTTTCCTTTTTCTTTCTTGTTGGATGAGAAGTGTGTCGGAGGGCAGGTTCGTTCTGGGAACCTTCCGTTCCGAACGAATGCGAGTACTTAACCGATCATGCCAAAACGATCGTCTTCGCGTGATGTTGGTATTAGTTCATATAGATATCACACCGCCGCATACTCCCCTGCGAGTGTTTCGGCGAATGGGCGAACGCACAATACCATATTCGTGGAGAGCATGTAAGCAGTTACGTCACTTGTGTGAGACGGCTTTGAGAAGTAACGGTTTAATTGCGTCAATGTTTGACGATTTGGTTGCTTTTGCGGTGTATAGATGGCGCGCGAAGGGTGCGGTTCATATCACGTCCGGGTCACCAATGAAGGAAGGAAGGTTCGTTCTGGGTACCTTCCGTTCCGAACGAATGCGATGACTTTACCGATCACGCCAAGACGACCGTCTTCGCGTGATGTTGGTACTAGTTCATATAGCTATCACACCGCCGCAAGTGTTCATGATACTCCCATAATCAATCTCAAAAATGTAAAAAAAAAGAAGATAAAAACAATTTATGGCTTGAGTATGATTGCAATCTAACTAAAGAGGGTGTAGATTGCTGTGATCAAGATATATCCTTTCGAAAACGTCAGGAAAAATATTATAAAAAAATATTTTTACATTTTTACTTGACAAGGTACTCTAGAACTCGGTTTTGAAATAATAGGAAATTTATGTTTGTAACTTTAATTTTGGACAACAGTGTACTTCTTGCGGTATAACAATTTATGTAGCTTCCTATCAATACAGCCCTATAAAAACCAAAGGAAGCTATCGTCGCAAGAGACCCGACATTTATATACTCCCTGTTATTGCTTTATCATGCAACAACAAGTTCTGCTATTACATAAGGCAAAATCGCATACCACTCATGACATGAGGAACTTAGATTCCTGGAGCTCTGTAATTCTGCCACATTTTCTATTACTACTAAGGCTTAGATTCCTTGGTTTCTTTTATTATCAGAGGTTTAGATTCCTTTTATTATTTCCACATTCATTGGCAAATATACTATCGTGGCCCAAAAGACCTAGAGCCTTGGAAAGCCATGGGAAACTGGCCATTGTAGGTCCAATCCCGAGGCCCTTGGACAGAGCTGAGGCTGTTGCCCGCTTTCGCCTAACCACCGGACATGACTTTTTGGGAGTATACCTCCACTGGCTTGGCCTGGCTGCTGATGAGGCCTGCACACTCTGCGGCTATGCCAGAATGAATGGCGACCGCCTGCTTCAATGCACTGGACTCGATGGATACCCGACGGACAACATCGTCGGTCGGTACTGAGAGGATAGGCATCAATTGGGTCAAGAAGCCAAGCATGAGCCTTCGATAAATAAAATAAGATTCCTTCAGCTACCGGTACGAAAAACACCTCAATAGACAAGGCAATTATGTAGAAAAATAATGTAAATATGCATTTTCATGTGTGCTAGATTTTCTTCATTGTACGTTTAAAATTATTAAAATTAAAATATATATATGAAATTTTACTTTCCGGTATCCCTTTGTATATATTATATTTAATTTTGAATTTGAATTTCTTGTTCGAAAGTTATTACTGATGTCGACGGTGAAAACGACATAATATCATACATAATACCATAATAACTAAATAAATAACCGTGACCTTTGATTTTTTTTCAGTTAACTCTTTAATAAGAAGAAATTAAAGTTAACATCCTTTTTTTTAAACTTTTAGAACGTCGATTATATGATCCCTCATTACTCATTCTTTTTTTTTTTTGAAAAAGATAAATGGCCACATCACATTCTCTAATAAGAATTTTTGTGTACATTTTTTTATCAAAAATGGCTCTTTCTTTCAATCCTGAGGTATTCACACATTGCTTATAAATATATTTCGGGATAAAAGTAGATTTATAGGACAACGATCTTGGTTTTTACGAGTTGTTTTTTAACCTCTACTTTTGATAATGAAAATTAATCTTTCGAAGTGAACTCTCATATCTATCTCATATCGCTTATTATAAACTCTAGCGTTATGCAGAGTATATTTATATGTTATCTTTGTTATCTTTTTTCCAACTCTGCTTAAGATATTTTTGTTATACTTTCCGAGTAACCAAAGTACATTTATTCTTTGTCAGTAAATGCTATCTACAATTAGATAGAGACAGTGAACTTCCACGTGAACATTTAGTGAATTGCTTCTAGGAGTTTCCGTTTAAGAGTATAAATATCTGATTTGGTTTTTTAATCTCGTTTGGTGAAGTCCTCTTCTGAACGCTTTAGATTACGGATTTTAATATTAGAGTTCCTTGTATCACTCGAAGGAAAAAGGTAACTGTTTGTTCTATTTTATCTCCATACAATTTTAGATATCTTAAACATTGGGATTTCAATGTCGAATTATTATATATATAAAAAATCACAACGGTGTCAAAAATTAAGAGAATTTAGATATTTAGTCACACAAATTACTCGAAAAATATTGATCGCAAGGCAAAAGTAATGTTTTTTTTTTTAAAAAAAGTACAGATTTTTAGTCTACTGCTTAAGTGTGCGCCTGCTCTGAACATTTAGAGTTTCTGATTTCTGTTTTTTTTTCCATTCCCGGAAATTTCCGGGAAATCCCGGGAACGTAACGGTCATTCCCGGGAATGCATCAAAGCTTCGTAAAATTTAACAAGTAATATAAGAACAAATTTTTAAGTCAATTCCTACTTTGAACGGATGAATAGAAAGTATTTTATTAACGATTGAAAATTTGAAGTAGATATATACATATATATAATATATATAAGGCAATTCTCGGGAAGACGCCACAATTAAAGATTTCTCGATTGGTACATTGAAAATTGAAATGCCAAGACAAGGAAAAAATACACCTTATTTCTCAATATTTAATTGGTCATGTGTGCAAATTAATTCTCTTCTAAGTATGAAAATAAATAAGAAATTTAATGTTAAAGAAATTCATTTCATTATGGCATCTTCCCTCATATGTAGGAGAAGATACCACCAGTCATGGGGTAAGATGCAAAAACACTACAGTAAATAAAAAAATAAGACAAACATTACCAAATTAAATGTAAAATAACAATATAGGAAAAAAAATTCAATTCTTTCATAATTTGTTTGCTAAAAATGAATTTTCCCGCAGAACGATCTACAGCAGGCTGAAGTAGTAGTGGCATCTTCCACCAAGTATAGGGGCAGATGCCACATGACATATATATGTGTGTGTGAAATAAATTTATATAATTTATCAAAAACAACAAATAATAGATAATGAACTTAACAAGAAATAATGCAATAAAAATATAAAAGCAAAACATGAAGATCGAATACATAGAAAAATACAAAAGAGGAACTACAAAAAAGAACCTAGTGAGTCACAGAAAGCAATTTCGGACTTAGGACCGAATAAGTGGGGTTAAACTAGTTTCAAGGCGCCACCCTTTCCCTTTGCAACTTGGTAGGAAAAACCAAATAAAATAAATAAAAATTCAAAGTATATAAAAACTCACAGAAAGTATGAGAAAACCACCGAGACTGCTATTCTGCAACAAATTCTCCTAAAATCTTAAAGCAGAAATTCATAAAAAAAATTACTAAAGAATTACATAAGAAAAGGATTTTTCAAAAAAGAATTTTACAAAACTTCTACTCACAGAGCTTTTTCCAAGAGAGCCAAGAGTTGAAATTAATGGAAAGCTACTATTCACTGAGTTAAAAATCCAGATTATACATAAACGCATCTTTTAAACCAGCCAGCAAAGATAGATGCCAAGAGAGATGACAATCGAATTTGGTAGGCTATGAATTGGTTGGTTGTTAAAAATGTAGATATTTGCTAGGATCTAATTTGGTTGGTTGTCAAAAATGTAGAAATTTTTAAATGTGTAAGAGATGTTCAAGATCTGTATGGAAAAAAATGTAAACTGTGAGAAGAGTGTTATAATATAGTCTTCACAGAGCAAGACACTGACATGCTGACTTTGAAATCCTATTTCTGTGTGGTGGTTTTTTGGAATCAGAAGTAGCAAGACGATTAATGTATTTGTGATGAATATAAGCTCTTAAGAAGTTAAAAGGGTAGTCATGATCTAAACAACATTGAAATTTTTTTGAATTTATCTATTTTGTGTGTAGTTAAGTTTTCATTTCTAAGTAAAAAATTCAAAATAATATTTCTGTAAATTGATAAATGCAAATTACTATTCCATACAGGAGTTTTAATTACATGGAATTTAAAAGAATCTCTTTTTGTCAAAAATGTTACTGGCTACATTATTGTTAATAAGATGCAAGTCTAAATCTAAGAATTCAACCATATTAGAGTTAAAGTTAGTTTTAAGGAGGTTGAGATAGTCAGGGTAAAATGTAATATTTAGCTTGTATTCACTATTTTTACCAAAAACTATTAAATCATCTATATAACGATAAAGCAAGTATGTTTCATCAACAATATGATCAATTTAAAAAAATGTAAGTATAAGTTAGCTAAACAATTACTAGCAGGACCACCCTGAGGTAATCCTCTGATCTGTTTATAAAGATTCTGATCAAATGCAATGAAATTTTCTTGTATAATACAAGGTTAACAAGAATATAAAATTTTCTTTTTTCATTGAATTATATAATTCATATTTATCAAATTAATTGTAGAACCCTAATCATATCATCAGTATCGATAGAATTAAAAAGATCCTCAAAGTCAAACCGTGCATGGAAAAAATTAACATATCCTTAGTGACTCTGGCTATTTAGCTATTTTTAAGCTATTTTTAATAATTGCTGAGTGTTGTAAGTTATCAATGATATTTTGAAGAGATTGTAAAATCTTCCCTGCTTCGTGATATATGTATTGATCCCATTAGTAATACTACGGAAACTTATAGGGCTTTTATGAAATTTTGATGTTAATATATGTATAGGAAGAGAGTGAACTAATAGTAGGAATTAAAAAAACAAGTTATTTTTAATTGATATCAATAATAACTATACAAAATAAGGATACAAATATATATATATAAGTTCCAAAATTTATACTCTACTGATATATCTGCAAATATATATATCGTTTCCACTTTATTTTATTTTCTTTTGCATCTGATAATATTAATAATAATGACCATCTGGTACATTTAAATTTAAAGAAAAAAAAAATTCTTGTCTGAAAAATTTACAGTGTTCCAACTGATCCCTTATTTAATTTTTCTACGGATGCTCCCCTCCCCCTTTCTCAGAATTTTTTAGTCTTTTATGTTAGAGTATTTTTTAAAATTTATTTTTACTTCGTGCACAAATGTTCAACTTTTTGAAAACGTGCGAAATTGTTTTTGAAACGAGAACAAGTCAATAATTTGTTACGCTGGTATTTTCAATACACACCACTATGAGAATAACTCTTTGAAATTGTCTCGCATCAAGTTATCAAAAGGTCAATCTATCAGAAGAGCGGTTCGAAATTAATATCGGAACATTTATTTTAAGATTTTTATAAGAACTAATAAAACAGGTAAAATTCCATCTAAAAGTAGAGATGGTAATTTAAGTTTTATGCTCCAGCGGTAGACGAAATTACGAATTCTATAACTATTGTTCAATTGGCTAATTTTATCAGAATTATTGATGTCGAATATATCACTAGAATCGCTTTTTCAGAGCCATTAAGAAACTCAACAGCATTCGTATTCAAATATAAAATAATTTCCGAATTTCTCCAAAAGTAATGATAGAATGGTAAAATTAATGCTCTCTCTCTCTCTCTCACACTCACACACACACACACACTCACAAAGATGTAAATTTTTAGTGTCTATTACACAAGCGTTCGCGTTCATACATTTAGAAAAAAATGCTTCGTAACGGACGTGTCAGTTTCCGAGCTTTATTCGTTCGGATACTTCTTTGGACTTTTCGAGCATTCTATCGTTCTTTTCCTTCAATCCTGTGTTGAAACCTTGCTGTTCTTCACCATGATCCTTGACAGCCCCAAGTTCAACTTCCTGTTCTCTTGGATCCAAGTGAGCTTTGGAAACTTCATCTACAATAGGTTTGTCTCTACAGTCTGGGACTTCTTTTACAGCAATCTTCACCATAAGCTCTTTCACTATGTTAACTAAGGTCTCAATCTCTTGATTTAATTTGTTGTTCTCTTCTTTCAGAGAGTGATTCAACTTTTTTCAAATATTTAATTTCTTCCCCTAGCTTCTTTGCCTCCTTTAATTTAAAGTTTTCCGAATCGTTTGCTTCTTCACAATTTTCATTATTTACAATATGAGGAAGATTGAGAGAGAGAGGTGCAGAGGTGGTTTCTTCACAAACAGTAGCAATATTTACAAGTAGATCATCATCAATTCTGCCGCATGGGCGTATGCCGTTTTTATCAAGTGTAAACTGAGTTTGTTGTAAAAATTCAAGGCCAATAATCTCATCAAGGGGAAGTACATCATCATTAAGAACATGGATTGTTGCGGGTAAAGTATTATTTTGAATGGTAATGCTGTCCTGAAAGAAGCCAATGCTTTGAACTTTAATCTTTACCAATATCGGAAAAAGTTGTTTGGGAAGGGTACAAAGGAGGGATAAGTTTTCTTATTTATAATAGTGGCTTGTGAACCAGTGTCACAAAGAGCACAGTTAACTTAGTGCCTTTAATTAAAATTTCAACCATCGGATTTTGGAAAATTAGAGCAGAAATTGGACTTACAATTCTGTTAGGTATAGGAAGCTGAGAATTGGATTTTGCTGTGGAAGTTTTGGGGGCAATCGGCACGAACACGACCGAAATTTTTGGCACATATGGCTTATTGATACAGTGGGTACTCTTCAAAAATACGTACTTATTCCTAATATTACAGTTAACCATTGTTCCAAATTTGTTACTCAGTTTTTAATTAACCCTCCTCCGTTCCTGTTATATCTTTACACTTTCAAAATTAAAACTTATCCCAACTGTCCTTGTGGATCTACTGAAAATGCGGAACATATTGCGTTCCAGTGTTCCTATAGAAACGATTTCTCCCTTTGAAAAAAATACCTTCTGTATTTCTTAAATCTTGGCTAAAAATCTTGCAACTCTCACGCAAGGTTAATTTCTTGCATTCAAATAACTGTAAAAACTGCTGATGCAGTTTGATAAATAGCCATTCCCCCCCCCTCTAACACATCCGATGTTCAGGGCTCCTCGTCCTACATTAGATTTATTAGTTTTCAATATGTTTGATTTTTTTTATGTCTATACTTTTATTCTTAATTTCAGCTTGATTTTCTATAAATGTGTTAAGATTTTTTTTTTGTTATTAAAACTCATTTTGTGAACTATTATTGAAAACGCGCAAAATAAGGTTAATTTTAAATTTAAAATATATCTTTTTATGTAATTTATATATATATAACTACGTGTGCCTTTTAATGTTTTAATATTTAATACTGCCCACTGTCCTGGTGGAATGGAGGATCTCTAAGGAGACCGGTGTCTATATAACTCTCTTTCTATATGTAATAGCTCTGAACCCTTACTGGGTAAGCTGAGTTTTTCCTGAATGAGAAAAAGAGATTAGGACTTAAATCCTTACATTAACTTATACAAGTGTATGTGTGACTGTCCCGGGGATGAGGGGTTACGAATTACTGATTTTAAATTACAAAGTGCAGTTGTTAGCCTTTGGTGAGTTCTTTAGCTTCGTATTTTTAATCGTTTGAGTAACTGTGTATGAACGTTTCACATGCTTAATTTGAATGAAAAAATAGTCACTTTCTTCATGATGGTTTGCTTTTTTTTTTGCAAAAGAGTAATGTTGTAATGTTTACATTTTAATAAGTAAATTCAATTTTTCAGAATTATGTAATTTGTTACTGAATTTTATGGCAATGTTAGAATTAATAATATATTTTTCTACTCTAAGCAGTGGAATAACTAACCCATTTTTATTATTTTTAAGGCCAGATTGTACAATATGAAGATAGCTATTATTGGGCAAAGTATATTTGCCAGCAGTGTCTACAAGTTATTGAAACAGGATGGACATAAGATTGTTGGCGTTTTCACTGTACCAGACAAAGGCAAAAGAGAAGATCCTCTTGGTAATGCTTTATTTTTCTTTATAGAATTTGAATTTTTTTCCATACCAACGGCTTATTATTATTTTATTTTCAACAATTTTTTCTTCTTAAAACAGGTTCCTAAATAATATGGAATAGTTTAAAAAGTGCAATTAATTTTTTGCTGTGAGATATATTTGTGAGTTAAAAATAAGGTTTAGAAATTTTCTTTTAATAGATTTTACTGTCCCTTTTCTGTAACAATTCGGAAAGTAGAATTATTCCATGAGTATTTATTTTACATTTGGTAGCATAAAAATTAGCAAGTTGGATAAAAGGCTAAATATTAAATTCGCAAATGTAAAAATTTTAGGAGCTTTTGTCATTTTTTTATAAATGTGTAAATATTCGTTATCTTTTTCTCTCAGTAATTTTTCTCTATTTATAAATAAATATTACATGTAAAAATATGAAATATATAGTTTAGGAAATTTATTGTCTCTTGCTTGGATGATTTTATAAAATATTTATAATGTTTTTTGACAACATGTTGATGGATTGTTACTCTTTCGTTATTTCTTAAATATTTACTTTAGTGCGATGGTTCTTAAACTGTGGTCAACAGACCCCAGGGCCTTTTTAGGGGCCTGCGAAAGTCTCTCATTTAATGTTAATATTTTTTATCGACTCTGAAAGGCCTCGTGGAAAAACTGAAAGACGTGGTATCCTAGACTAGATCGCTAAATTGACCCCAATGAAAAACCACTGTGTTAGTACATGGATTTCGATCAGGAAAATTAATTCAGTTTTTTTATTGTTAGCACCTACATAGCCATTACTACAACGTAATATTTTCAAAATATATAGTAAAAACACATGTGCAAATATTTAGAATTGAATTCACACACACACAGCTCCTGATACAACAGCACTTCTAAAAGTAATGCATCACCATCTTTCTCATTAAAAATGTTAAGCACATTATTTATTTATTTCAAATTAGTATTTTATAGTATACATATATACACTTCGCAAAACAATTAAAGAATATTGTAAATCTTACGTAAAAAAAATAAACGAAAATTTTTTTACAGAAAATTGAAGAAGAGATCGCAAATGTTAATTTTTCTCATTTTCAAACTTCGAAGTATCCAAATTTTGAGTTTGACGTCAAAAATGACGTTTAAGTGGCTGCGAATGAAATTTGGCTTTCAACTTGATGAAAGGCAAAACAGAAAAGAATGACCGACATTCAGTAAATGTGTTGTTTCGATGAGTAAGATGTCTCAACGAAGTAATTTAACCGAATCAGAAGCTTGGAGAGTTGTTGATTGGTTAGAGGCAAAAAAAAAAAAAAAAAAAAAAGCTGAAGTAGCAAAAGCCACTGGAGTTTCACAAAGTGTGATTTCCAGGATCTGGATACATATTTTAGAGACTGGAAATGCAGGCCAATGACCAGAGCAAGGTCGAAGACTTGCAAAAATCTTCAATGGATCGATGTTCAACGTTAACGTGCCGGAGATATCGAAATATGAATGCCAGTCTTTTTCAACAACACCTTCGCTTGGTTACTGGCACCACAGTTTCGACACAAACTGTTCAAAACCGGCTCCACGCAGTAGGTCCCTATGTTATGGGGACCTACTCGGCGACCAATGTTATGCGGTGCATTAACAGCAAGGTACCGTCGCGCCCGCAGGGAGTGGGCAACAGTGCATGTGAGCTGGAGAAATGAATGGCGCAATATTTATTTCTCTGACGAGTTCTATTTTTCTGATCATCCTGATACTAAGTACATATTAATCTGGAAGGAATGTGTCACTAGGAACAATCCTACCTCGAGCTGGGAAGTGTCATATCTGGCGGTGGGGAAGTGATGGTCTATGCTGGCACCGGACCGGCTCTAGCAGTTTTGCCGCCCCGGACAAAAAGGGAAAATGCCGCCCTCTCTCTTTATATATATATATATATATATATATATATATATATATATATATATATATATATATATATATATATATATATATATTATCATTTTAAGTCTTAAAAATTCAAAATAATTCGAAATTAAAAACATAATTACTTGTTATTATTTCAAACGAGTGAAATGAAAGAGAAGGAATCGTCTATTTAATCAGGCCAATTTCTTCGAAAAATAGTCTACTAATGATGGGGATCACAAGCGTTTGTTTTAACTTATTATAACTACACTTAAGACTAAAATAAAACATCTCCTGTAGCTCTCTATCTACCAAAACCTCTTATTACCCTTGTCCCCTTTTGGATAGCTGAAACCGGACATCGTAAAGGAGAAAGAAATGTCCGTCGTGACCTCACTCCAGGATGGGAAGAAAGTTATCAGAGAAAGATGTGAAACCCGCCTCGAACCCTTCAAGTTTCAACTTAAAAGATAACTGTCGTTAAATGTACACAGAAGAAAATAAAAAAATAATATACGTTAAATGAAATATGCCAAATTCACACCCAATAATATTTCAGAAAACATATCAAATTTTTTTAACAAAAAGAAAATTTTTTTTTTTCAAATTTCATCCGAATGCCCCCTTAAAATTTGCCGCCCTGGGCAGGTGTCCGGTTTGTCCGGCTCTAGAGCCTCCCTTGGCTGGCATTTCCATTGATGGACGCACCGATCTCCACATCATTCGAATCGGACCTCTGACCGGTCGCCGATTTAGGGTTGAGCTCCTCAGATCTATTGTAGTTCTTTGCGTTGCAGCAGTTGGATATGACATGTTAATGGACGACAATTGCAAGCCACATCGCGCTAATTTGGTGAGTGATTTCCTTTTCGAGGAAGGAACCATTCGAATGGAATGGGTAGCATCTTCTTCGGACATGAAACCAATAGAGCATGTTTGGGGCATTCTAGGCTGCCTACCACCCGTACAAGCTCTCTTTGAATTGGAAAGAACTCTTCTGGAGGAGTGGGACAGAATACCCAGTTCCTCATTAATAGATTCACTGATTAGGTCTCAAGGGTGTTCAAGGTTGCTGGCCATCTAGGGTAACCATACTCCCTACTAGAAAGGATTTTCTTTCAAGGAAACACCTTTTTTGTTCGTTTTTCCTCATATGCCCAAATTACGTTTTTATCCTTTTGTAACTCAAAGGCTCAATACAATGCATTTTTTTTCTGCCGAACATGTATCAGTTTTTTCTCAAAGTTTTTTCATTTTGAAATGTATTTGAGAAGAAATATATATGTATATATATATATATATATATATATATATATATATATATATATATATATATATATATATATATATATATATATATTGATTAAAGCTTTCAATCAATTTAGATCTTATGTAGCAACAGAAATTCGGGAATTAGATTTCAGTGTTGAAAATGAAATTATGTATAAGGATCTTAAATCATCAATAGAAAATATCCAAAATGACTTCGAGATTACATATGTTGATAAGGTCTCTGCTAATTATGCCATAATTTGCAAATATTTTTACAGTAAAATATTAAGTAATCACATTTTAAATAATAATTCATTTCAAAAATCAATTCACAATAATAGAGAAGATGATAATCGTCTTTTAGCTTTGAACAAAAGACTAAATATTCATCTAAATAATATTAAATATCCAAGTATTTTTTTAACACCAAAATTTCATAAAAGCCCTATAAAATTCCGTAGTATCACTAATGGATACAATACATATATCACGAAGTCTGGGAAGATCTTACAATCTCTTCTTCAAAATCTAATTGATAACTTACAAAACACGGCAATAATTAAAAATAGCTGAGAGATTGCTAGAGTTACTAAGGATATGTTAATTTTTTCCATGCATGGCTTTGATTTCGAGGACCTTTTTAATTCTATAGATATTGACGATATGATTAAGGTTCTACAGTTAATTTATCTTAAATATGAATTACATACTTCAATGAAAAAAGAAAAATTTGATATTCTTGTTAACCTCGTATTAAAAGAAAATTTCATTGCATTTTTGATCAGAATCTTTATAAACAGATCAAAGGATTACCTCAGGGTGGTCCAGCTAGTAATTGTTTAGTGAACCTATATTTACATTTTTTGAAATTGATCATGTTGTAAATGATTCTTACTTGATTTATCGTTATATAGATGATTTAATAATTTTTTGCTAAAAATAGTGAATACAAACCAAATATTACGTTCTACCCTGATTATCTCAAGCTCCTTAAAACTAACTTCAACTCTAATATGGTAGAATTCTTGGATTTAGACTTGCATCGTATTAACAATAATGTAGTCAGTAACATTTTTGACAAAAGAGATTCTTTTAAGTTCCATATAATTAAAATTCCTGTATGGAATAGTAACTTGCAGAAATCAATTTACAGAAATATCATTTTGAATTTTTTATTTAGAAATGATAATTTAACTACCCACAAAATAGATAAATACAATAATATAAAATTTTTTTTTCAATGTTGTTTAGATCATGAATACCCTTTTAATTTCTTAAGAACTTATATTCATCACAAATACATTAACCGTCTTGCTACTTATAATTCCAAAACCACCACACAACAATAGGATTTCAAAGTCAGCATGTTAGTGGTCTTGCTGTGAAGATTATATCATAACACTCATATCACAGTTTACATTTTTTCCACGCACATCTCGAACATCTTACACATTGTGGACAACCAACCAAATTAGAGCCTAGCTAAATTTACATTTTTGGCAATCAACCAATTCAAATTCTACCATATTTGATTGTCATCTCTTTTGATATCTGTCTTTGCTGACTGGTTTAAAAGTTAGCTCAAAAGATGTGTTTATGTATATTCGAAATTTTTAACTTGGTGAATAATTGATTTTCATTGATGTCATGACGCTTGATTCTCTTGGTAAAACTCTGTGAGTAAAGAAATTTTGTTAAATTATTTTTTTGAAAAATACTTATCTTATGTAATTGTTTTAGGATTTTTCTACTTTTCTTACGTAATTGTTTTGCGATTTTTCTCCATTAAGAGTTTGGGAGAGTTTGTTACATAATAGTAGTGAGTGGTTTTATCATACTCTCTGAGTTTTTACAAACTCTGAATTTTGGTTTATTTTATTTTATTTGGTTTTCCTACCGAGTTGCAAAGGTGGAAGGTTGGCGCCTTCAAACTAGTTTAACCCCACTTATTCGGTCCTAAGTCCGAAATTGCTTTCTGACTCGCTAGGTTCTTCTTTTTTGTAGTTTTTTTTCTATTTTTCTATAATTTTGATCTTCATGTTTAGCTTTATATTTTTATTATGTTATTTCTTGTTATGTTCATTATCTATTATTTCTTGTTTTTGATATATAATACAAATTTCTTTCATATATATATATATATATATATATATATATATATATATATATATATATATATATATATATATATATATATATATATAACATGAGAGAGACATGAAGTTGAGAACATGCAAAAGGCAAGTGTATTAAATCTTTGCATAGCTATGACTTCGAAGACTTATTCAACTCTTTTGATATAGAGGATATGTGTTCAAAGTCTTGGGGAGGGGGTATGGTGCTCAAAGGTTTAAAAACCGCTGCTTTAATATGTAATTTTTCACAATCCCACCTTAAAAACTCTAATTTATACTTAAAAACTCCCTCCCCACCAAATTTTGTTTATAAATTATTTTATTTATTTTCAAACAGCAACTGTTGCTCAAGAAGATGGAGTAAAGGTTTTTAAAGTACCAAGATGGAGAAACAAAGGACAACCAATTCCAGAAGTCATAGAGCAGTATAAATCTGTCGAAGCAGATCTTAATGTCTTACCATTTTGTACGCAGTTTATTCCTATGGAAGTTATTAACCATCCACAGCATCAATCAATATGTTATCATCCATCTATTTTGCCAAAGCACAGAGGAGTTTCGTCGATTAATTGGTGAGTTTTTTCATTGAATTTATTTCTTAAATAGGAAATATGTAGAGCAGGATATATATGTATATATAATTTATGAAGACAATTTAAATAGTTTGTTAATCACAATATTTATTGTATTTTTGAAAGTTAATATATTTTACTAATTTTTTGTATTATTTTAAACATCGTACAAATTTATAATGGGTTTTACTTTGTCAAATTTTACTTTTAAAAATATATAAGCAGAATATGTATCTCAAACACCACTGTAAAGAGTTTATATTTACTTTTAAATTTCAGCGTATTATAATTATAAATCGTAATATATTATTTGAATCATAATATAGAACTGAAGTAAATTATAAAAACTTGAAAACTGTAGTTTGAAGAAAAATTGGTAAAATGTGAAAGTCAAATTTACTTTCTTTAAGCGTTTAATTATCTGGTGTATTATAAATTCCTATTTAAGAGTATTTTTTTTTTACATTTTGTGTATTTTTCTTGTTGTAATATATTTGATATTGAATTAATTTTGTTTTGCAATACACAAAGTTAAGGGAACCTTCCATTGGAATCCAATTTTATGTATTTATGAATCTTTGTCCCGTATAATTCTAAATTTTATTAATTAGTTGAATAGTGTATTAAATTTGATTATCCTGATCATTATTGTACACTGAAGTCAAAAGCATTGCTTATGAATACTAGTGTCGTATAGAACTAATTTACTATCTTATTTATAAAAATTACAATCACTGTTGAGTTAATCGTTCTCATTCTTGCTAATGAATTTACATTTTTAATTACAGAAAAAGATATACGGTTACTTTAAAATTAACATTGAAAACTTTTGTTTCAAAGTTTTATTCAAGTGGTATTAAATAAATATTGGATTAGTTATTTTTATGCAGATACTTCTTGAGAATCCATCCCATTTTTGTTATAAATGTAAACCATCCTTCCTTCCTCAGTTGGCTCTACAGCCCAAGGCCTTCTCAAGAAGCCTTTTCCAGGCCAGCCTTCTTCCTGTTAGTGTTCTCCAATTCTTAGCTTTTAAAACTAGGAGATCTTTTTCTAGGCCATCAATCCATCTATGATTTGGATTGCTCTTTCTTCGTGTGCAAATTGGTTAAGCATTGAAGACTTTTTTAGTGGTATGGTCTTCATTCATTCTGACAGCGTAACCTGCCCATTTAATCCACTGTATTTTGATGGAGTTAACAATGTCAGATTCATTATATGATTGATAGAGCTCGAAATTTGATCTCCTTCGCCACGTACCATTTTCATGGATTCCTGCAAAAATAAATCTTAAAATCTTCCTTTCGTAGATACTTATCATGTTCTCATCTGTTCGAGACATGGACCAAGTTTCACATGCATAAATTAATACTGATCTTAAAAACTTTTATACATTAGAACTTTTGTTTTTCTTTTGATTAAATTCGTTTTCATGTATTTTTGTATTCCACTAAGACATTTATTAGCCGAGTAATTCTCTTTTGGATTTCAGTAGTACAATCGCTTCTATTGCTAATTTCCAGACCTAAATAAAGATGTAAACCATAATATGAAATATTCAATCATTCACATTAGTTTTTTTTTAAAAAAAGTGGTTTTTTTTGGTTAAAAGGACTCTTATCAATGGAGATAAAAAAGCTGGATTTTCCATATTTTGGGCCGATGATGGATTGGACACTGGCCCCCTACTACTTCAAAGAGAGTGTGATGTTGATCCCAATGACACAGTTGACAGTCTCTATAATAGATTTATGTATCCTGAGGGAATTAAGGCGATGGTAAGAAAAATTTGTAATTAAAACACCTTGATTCACCACGTTTTGTTTTTGCAATGTACAACCTCTGACAATAAAGTTCGGTGAATAGTCCTATAACATTTACATAGATAAAATATTAACGAAATTTACCTTACTGTCATTCGAAACAGTCCCCTCCCATAACTATGCACCGCTGAGATCTGCGATACATATCCTGCAAAAATTCGCAAGAAGTCTTCTTTTGGGATGTAGTTCAAAAGCCTCGTCACGTTTCGTTAGATGTTAGGTATATAGTTAATATCGTTTAGCACGTTATAACACGTTTTTCTCATTCATAAATTCTGGGTAACAATTTGTCTGGTAACAATTCACAGTTAATCTGCAGCTCATCAGCTATCCTGCGCACAGATAATTGATGTTTTTTGTTGATTAATTTTCTCACTTTCTCAATGTTTTAGTCACTGACGGAGGCCGCCAGTTTTCTGCAACGGGGATTGTCAGAAACACTTTACCTGTTTTTCGAAAATGGGCGAACCACTCGTACACACACTTCATGAACAGTGCTTGATCATCATAAACACGTACCAGTATCGCATGTGTCTTGCCGAGCTTGAAACAAAACTTTAAATTTATCTTTTTTTCCTTCATTTTCCTGTTCTCATTTAAGAACCAATGTACTAAACTAACACTTTGTAAAACAACTCTTACATGGAACACAAATGAGTCTCAACTGAACAACGATGGAGGAAGATGGTCAACAACTGCCGCTACGCATGTGCAGCGTTTTGTTTCACCAGTGTTGCCAGATCAGCTGTTCTGACTTCATGCACCTAACTTTGTTGTCAGAGATTGCGTAATTTATTCTACGTCATGGTTTTCAAATATTTCTTCCTTTCATTGTTAATGTGTTGATTAAGCCTTTTAATTTTAGTCATAATCATACTCGGCAATGTATTTTCATTATGGTTTCTTTTTTGTTTATTATCAATATTTAACAGATTTTATTGATAAATAGATCAGTCACATTAGATTATTATGGGTTCCGTGCAAGTATTTCGGTATGTTACAAAGCGATAATTGACAATGGTTTTCTAAAAGACACACTTTTCAATTTGGTGAGAGTTTATACTTTGTTAGTGTAGACTTCCAGAAATCTTTAATTAACTACAGTAATTGTGATCCGCTTCAAAATTTGAGATTTTAAATAGGTTAAATATGTAAATAGAGAGAAAGAGAGAAAAGTGTTATTGAGTGGTAATAAGTAAATCATCTAAAAAATGTAAATTCAAGAACAATAGCATCGTGATCTATTTACCAACGTTAGTTATCTGAATAAAGAATTTAAATGAATTGGTACAGATTTGTGGTAGAATTTTGGCGACATTGACATGTGTGAAAAGAAAAGGAAAATCCATCTTCAGAAAGGTTAAGAATTTTTTAAATTTATCTCTCTTTAGAAATCCCGAATAACTTATTTATTAAATACCCTACTGGCCATTAAAATTGCAATACCATGAAACTCAAGAGTCAAATTTGCATAAAAGGAAGAGGATACTGATGTATGCAAATGATTAGCATTTAAGGAGTTGGGTAAGGGGAAACGGCATCTTATAATCTGTATAAAAGAAAAGTTTCGCTGTGGATTTCTCTTTCGGAAATCGCACCGGAATGTTGGCTTTGAGAAATTTGTGTCCTGTCTCGTTTTAGAAGAAGAAAAGAACGTGTTAGAATGTGAAAGCTGCAGGATCGAGGCCTATCGAAAATACTGCTTATCGTTCCGTGATATTGCTACTACACAGTTCAGTCACGTTAATGTGATCACCACGTACTTTCGACGTCAAATAGTCAATCATAGAAGGCGGGTGGCAGCACAGTGTAATCGAGCGTAAATAAAGGGCGCATGAAGGCCTTGGAAAACATTACAATTGTTGGCGTAATGCAGAAACGGAACGATTTATTCGACGTCCAAAAGGGCATGATCATTGGCTTTCAGGCAAGGGGGAAGCATTTCCAAAGCGGGTAAGTTTCGTGCCGCTTTGGCAAAACGGGAATGTTCAAAATCTGCGACTTGGAAAATATGGTGTACCACGGGCTATAGATGACAGAGTTGAAAGTTGGCGTTCGGGCGAATAGACGTATTACCGTTGAGCAACTGACCGCCCGAATGAACCAAGAGGCTATCAACATTGTCTCCAAAACTACTGTTCAGTGAACATTGCTGCGTCTAGGCCTCCGAAACACAGAGGCCTGGTTCATGCACCTGTGCTGACTGCTGTTCATCGGCAACGAAGGCTGGAATTTTAACGCCAGAACCACAACTGGACGTTCACTGAGTGACGACAGGTAGCGTTTTCCGATGAATCACGTTTCATGTTCCATCGGATGGATGGGCATTGGCGTATGCGGCGTGAAATTTCTGAAAGCAAACACCCTACAACCATTGCTGGAACGGTCCAGGCTGAAGTCGGGAGCATTATGGTCTGAGGAATGTTTTCCTGGCATTCTATTGGTCCACTCATTAATATGGAAGACACGATGGATTAGTACAAGTATGCATCGGTCTTTGCGAGCCATGTCCACCCCTATATGCGTATTGTTTTCCCTCAAGACGATGGCATCTATCAGCAGTACAATGCGAAGGGTCATACTGTTGGCAGTGTACGTGCGTGGCTTGAAGAGCACCAGGATGAGTTTACCATTTTCCCTTGGCCACCAAACTCACCTGACTTGAACCCAATCGAAAATTTGTGGGACCATCTCGATCAGGTTGTTCGCGCCATGGTTCCTCATTCGCGTAATATAGTGCAGTTGGCCTCATCACTGGAGTCGGCAGGGCTCAACATCCCAGTGAACACCTTCGGGAACCTAATTGACTCTCTTCCTGAACGTCTCGCAGCAGTCCGCTCTGCGAAAGTTGTTATTTTGGCTTTTGACAAGTGGTCACATTAATGTGACTGTACTGTGTAAAACGGAACAAAATCTATGGGTTCAGAAGGGTCATACTGAACACTATTCAGGATTTTAATGGCTTCCTACCATTAACGCTTCAGAGAACTAACGTGTTGTCAGGTTGACCTTGCAGGATTGTAAAGCCAAATCAAGCGCCTTCAATCAGGAAACGGGTTTGTTTGCAATATGACAAGTATCCGCGACCTTATCTAGAGCAGCATGGACTGTCTGCTAGGGGATTATTATTGAGGGTTCTCTCTCTCTCTCTCTTTTAACACTGCAGTTAGATACACGACTGGACCTGGAACGGCAATATTGGGTACAAAAATAGCAGCAAGTAGTCTTTTCAGACAAGTCTCAAGTGTAGCATTATGATGGACGTATTTATGTCGGAGCCACCGAGAAGAACGCACATGGCCTCTTATATTCGATACTGCCATAAGAGAACATCTTTTGTTCCCGTAATCTGTACAGACAGCCTTACATTTCTTGGATCTTAAAACCAGTGACTGTGCCCCATCTTCGAGGTCTTGGAGATGTCCTATTTCAAAAAGTTAATGCTAATGTCCTATTTCAAAAAGTTAACGCTAACACCGCATGTCCGTTGTGCCCTATCTCGACACAGAGAGTGTTTTAACTACTCCCCTGGCCTGTATACTTTCTAGATCTTTCACCTATTTTAAATATCTGGTCATGGGTTGCACAGAGATTGGGCCGCCATTCTACCATTAATATTACTGCAGTGGGGCATAGATGTGAAGCAGCATGGAGCAGCTTGGACATATACTTCCTCGTATATGTCCACACAAGCGCAGTTATACTCTATTCCTGACTGGGTTAAAGCCATTTTAGCTGCTTGTATTAATTTCGAACTTTATATTCACCTAAATTGTACTAAAATTTAATCTTTTTTTCCTACTTAGTTATATTTATTTCTACAACAAATAGAGTTTTGTGTGTTATTTGCTTTCCTTCCTGATGTTGATGTTGCAGAGTATAATCTTCTCTTTTGAATAGTTTTTGGCCTTTTCAATCTACAGCAGTGTAAGATTTGATTTAAAAAGAGTGTGTTAAGATCTATGCGCTTATGATATTTTTATAGTTTCAATAATCATTTTAGGCAGAAGCAGTATCTATGGTAGCTAATGGAACTGCACCCAAAATTAAGCAGACAGAAGAAGGTGCTTCCTACGAACCTGCCCTTAACAAAATAGAGCAATGCATGGTATGTAATAATGATGTTGCTATTTGTAAGATATGATACCTCATTAAATTGTACATAAAAATTATTATGAATGAAATTTAATTTTATTAATTTTCATGTATAAAAAATATAAATTAACTAAACATATTTAACACTTATTAAACATATTTAAGGAACAAAAACTTTGAACAAAATTACATTATAGAAATACTTTATAAATATTAAATGCTAATAAAAAGAAACTCTTTCGCAATGGTTTTTTTAATAATGTACTACATAATCAGTATTACTGTTTTAAAAATATCTTTTTCTTTAATTATTTTCTTTTCTATTCATGTGTTTCTTATAAAATGATTCTCTTATGACTCTTATGTCACACACAGGCATGCACACTTTATTGTGATAATTTTTTTTGTATGATACAGTGGTAACTAATTTACTGTTACATGCTTATCTTACTGTTGGAGAGAATCCCATTTAATCTGACTGAGTAGTCAGCCGTGGATATTGTCTAAGTTTTCTCTCATCAATGAACTTAGTTCAAAACCATAAAGTTCATTGCCATTAGACTTCATGCTGTGATACAGATAAACCGAAAAATCAGGATTATACTGGGAAAACAATGCTCTAAATCTTGACTGATAAGCTTGTTTCAAAATCCTTTAGTATAAAATATGGTGGTCTCCACTATTTATATATTTTTCGAATTCAATCTTGTATTACACACTGCTAAAAAAAATTAAGAGTAAAAACTGAAGAAATCAATGCACGATAGCCATGCTTGTTCATAAAATGGAGAATACAAGTGTAACAAAGCACAATACAGAAAAAAAACCCCAAATTGTACTGGAACTTTAAATATTTGGAATGGTATAAAGAACATGAAGTGATGTTTCAGACCAACATTTGGTTACATATAAATGACAAAAAACTGATTGTCTGAAATTGATACAGGATGATTAATAGAGTGTGTGGTTCCCCGAACTGCTAAGACTGCCGCAAACCTGTATAGCATGGGTGCGATGAAGCTTTCGGTGAGGCTTTGGAGAATACTGTTCCACTTTTCAAGGAGTGCTATCTCCTTGACTAGTCCTGGACTGTCAGCGAAGGCAGTTATCTCACGGAATGCATCTTCCGAATGAGTCTCAAGTATGCTGGATAAGATTTAGGTCAGGAGAACGTTCTGGTCACTCCCCTCGCGGTATTTTTTCAGCTTCAAGAAAGTTTTCCACAAGACGACTTGTATGATTTCTGGTATTTTCATTCGAACTTGATGTTCGGTGGTCCATTTTCTTCGGTTCCCACGGTGTTTTGCTGCCAACGAAATACACATCTTTGGCCTACGTGCATACAGACCAACCGCATGAAGCCTATTTCGGTTTGTTTCGCTTGAAACCCTTCGTCTTGTTGCCAAAAGAAAATGTCTTTGTATCCGCGTCATATAGGCTGTTCTGTCTCGACGAGCTGTTTACAGGGTATATTAGTCATTATTTGCAGTGGGCCCCTTGGATGACCTTGTCCTGGCCGACGTCAAACATGCCCTGTTTGTTAGAAAGATTCCTCAGTCTTACAATGACACTTGTTGTCACTCCAACACTATCTGCTAAAGTTCTTTGGGTTTGCCCAGATTCCAGTGTTTCGATAATACTCAAAGCCATGAATTTCCGTAGATCACGTTATCGTGACATTTTCCAGTCAACTTTTCTCAAAAGAACCGCCGAAAAAGGTTGCATTTCACCACTGAGACATCGAAAAACAGCAACTTCTACGCAAACACGATTTCTCTTGTTATTATTCTCTTTTTCAGATTTTTGACATATGCATTGATTTGCATATGAAATTTTCTTCTTCTGTTTTCTGCTACATTTGTTATCTGAAGAAATATTTTTTATAGTTTAGTTAAATCCATGTCTCCCCTAATTTTTTGAGTGATGTGTAACATACTATTGAGTGAAAAAAATATGAGTTTGTGCTTATGATTTACACAAATATTAATTAATTATTATTTTATTTTTAGATTCCATTTAAAGAACTTACTGCCCAAGAACTGCATAATTTTATTCGAGGTATGGATAAAGTGCCAGGAGCATGTGCTACCATAGACAATCAGGTTTCACTTTTGTTTATTTATTTGTTTACATATCATATTCATATTTGTGCAATTATCTGTAACTTTGTGTGTTTAATTTTATTATATTATACATGCTGCCCATCCGGTATAGCAATTAGTGATGCTGACTGTTGTGTCCTAGGGCCTGGGCTTGAATTCCAGAGAAAGCATGGTTGTTTTTAAATGTATAGTGCCTTCGCGGCAGGGGGGTACTCTAAAATTAGTCAATAGCCGTCAGGCCACAAGTCCTCTCGTGAGGTCGGTGGGAGGCCCCTGAGAACCTCCAGGGTGTTCTCCCTCAAAACTGGGATGGAACCAAGCAAAATTGTTCTCTCACTAGCATGGTTCTCAAAGCTTTGGCTAACGACAAGCGTTAAAAATCTAGCCCTTAGCCTCGATGAATTTCGTGGACCTTGATCTGATGTTACTGTCGATCAGATGGCATAAGCAACAACAATATACACTCTGTATAAAAAATATATGCACGCAGAAGAAATTGAGGTACTATCACGAAAGTTGGCAGGAATGTAGTCTGGTAAGAAATATGTGAATGATTAAAATTTCGTCGCCAATGAGACAAGGGTAAGCGCTCTATACACACACAAGGTACATAGATGGGAGAGTTTAAGAGCATAATTGCTTTTGTGCCATAGATTTATTCAAGCAAATCTGTCGACTTTGACGGACGATATTGTGACTACAGATGCCTTGGAGACGTAAACGGCGACATTGCGAACAATTGTCGGGCTTTGAAAGGGAGCGTATAGTAGACCTTAGAGATGCAGGTTGTTCGAGCAGGGGATCAGCTGTCCCCTCGGTTGGAGTGACATGGTAGCTGCTGGGTGTTGGTAACATTAGATCACGGAAGAGACATTCTGCGTCGTTGAGGGCCAAAGCGTTACAGGAACACAAATGCGTTCGATGATCGCACAATGACAAGAGCGGTCACATCCTCATCAACAACGTCTCTAGAATCGGTTCGATGCCATTTACAACCTTCCAGACTCTGGTAGTATCAAGAGAAACTATTCGGAGACGACTGGTCGATGCAGGTACAAGGAGTCGAAGATCATTAAGGCGCCTACCACTGACTCCATACTATAGACAGTGTTGATTAGATTTTTGCCAACCTCGGGCAAGCTGGAGTATGACCTACTGGATGCATGTAGTTTTCAGTGACATATTCCGATTCAATCTGAATGCTGATACATGTGTGAAGGCGACCAGGTAGCCGTTCTGAATCAGGATTTGTTATCGAGAGACATACGGTGATTTGATTACTCTGTGACAGGGTGAGGAGTGATTTGTTGGGACACTCGATCACCTATAGTCATCCTTCAACGCAGTTAAACGTTTTAACATTAGTTGTACTGCCTATGATTTTAAGTCACCTAGGTACCATTTATCAGCAAGACAATATTTCTCTCACATACTGCGTGACTCTCCCAACAATATCTTTAAAGATATGATGTTCTCTCATGGCCTGCTAGGTCACCAGTTCTCTCACTTATAGAGCACATCCGGGACATGCTTGGCAGCAACTGGTCAATCAACTGCCCATTTACAAAGATTATGGCGTGATCTTCCGCAGGAGGTCATTGGTCACCTCATTTATTCAATGCCATGCCGTGTTTTGGCTTGTATTGCTGACAGGGATGAGTTTATTACTTACTGATTTGTGACCTTTTTAATACTATATCTTCTTAATAAAGCAATGTACTCTGAATTTGTACTCCTCTCCTCATACACTAAATATACTTTAAGTTTCGTGATAGTAGCTTGTTTTCTTCTGGGTGCATATATTTTTTTGTGGTAGAGTCAGTGGCGCACACAAGGGGGTCCTGGGGGACCCCCTCCCCCAAAGCCCTTGATTTTTTTCTCGATGGATTATAATTCTAAGTATACAGTACGAAAAATTTAATTAAGTACTTGCTATTAATGATTAATTTTATTAATTAATGCTAATTATTTTTTCAATAATTAGTTTTTTACTGTATTTTGTTCCCGAAAATCGACAAAATCAAAAGGAGCATGATACAAGAACAGTGAACTTTCGACCCCGGACCCCCCCTTCCCTTGAAAAATTCCTGTGTGCGCTACTGAGTAGAGTGTATATAAAATATTTATGGTGCACAGTAGCGCACACAGAAATTTTTCATGGAGGGGGGTCCGGGGTCAAAAGTTCACCATTCTTGTATTTTGTTCCTTTTGATTTTGTCGATTTTCGGGAACAAAACACAGTAAAATCTAATTATTGAATAAATAATTAGCATTAATTAATAAAATTAATCATTAATAACAATTACTTAATTAAATTTTATGTGTTATATACTTAGAATTATAATCAATCAAAAAAAAATCACGCCTTGGGGAGGGGGTCCGGACCCCTAGGACCCCCCTTGTGTGCGCCACTGATGGTGCATGAGGGTAAAACACAAAATTTTCAATTTTATTTTAAAATTGAAATTTTGTAATCATATTACAATTTTTTCAATGACTATCGAATTTTTCTTCCACGATCTTGCTAATGGTTTTGGACTGTTTTCATGTTGTTTTACTTTATTTTAATTTAAAGAGTTGACTCACAAATTTAATGACAAATGTAATATTCTTGCTTATTGGTTCATAAAATCTATGCTTTGATTTTTCGAATAAAGTAATTGTTCAAATTTTTTGTGTATAGCTATTTATAAAATTTTAAAGCGTTCTTCAGGGGAAAAAAGAGATAATTATTCTTACATTCTCTCTTTTAAGCATAATTTTATTATAATTCTTAAAAATTATAGTTAGATTCGTATTAAAATTTTTTAAATGATTTGTTTATATTACTAAAACACATTTTTTTAGTGATGCCATTTTCAGCTTTCTCTTTCTTTTATATATTCATAGAAAATAGTTTGTAGTTTTGCTTATAGAAATTTTTATTTTAGCTCTCTCAAAATGGGCTTCTTGGAACTTGATGGTGTTAGACTTCATCAGCATTTATATTCTCCTATGTTTTAAAATAATTTCAAATGATTTACTTATATTGATACTTAAAATTCTTTTTTCTAGTTGGTGCGTTTGTATAGTTCACAACTGTGGGATAATCCAGCACCTGAAGGACGTACCTACTCTGTTAAAGGCTTAGATTCACCTGCTATTATCCACTCTGAAGGTCTACTTCTTTATGGAAACGATGGAAAATTTGTAAGTTATATTTTTTATAGCTGTAAACACACATGTATATATCTTTCATAATATATTCTATTATTTGAATATGCTTATTAATTGTTATCATGTTAGTTTTATTGATTGAAGTTTTGGAACGAAAACAATATTGTTGCGTTTTCGGGGGTTCGAAATGATTGAAGCCGAAGAGCGGGATCCAAAACAATTTTATTCTTGGCCAAAACAGTCCTCCACAAATTGTAGAACAGTTCGAGAAAGTCACGTACAATCAATGAAAATACTGATAACACAGATGTAATACACTAACAAAAGCAATAGTAAACACTCAGCACAAAAATAATAACTCAATAAAAGCAATAACACACGCACTATGCAATCGGCTCTCTCTCTCTCAAGCAGAGAGGTATCACTTGCATGAAAGCTGAGATCTGACTGATTAACTAGCCGGCTCGGGCCCTTTTATACCTTTCGGTCAGAAACCTCTGGCACTTGCCAGAATAATCGAGAAATAGAAAGATCTAGCAAAATCCGGAGCGTACGAGAAAAGCTCAATACAGTAATACATTCAATACAATAGTGTTACAATACCGCGATAGGGTTGCCAGACAGGGTTATTAGGAGCAGGGTTGCCATGGTCGCCAAGCTTATCGCCCACATTTGGCGATATATCGCCAAATTTGGCGCCAAAAATTAAGTCGCCAAATCCGTCGCCAACTTGGCTCTAGCTGCAATATTTGGCGAGTTTACTATTTAAACCAATGTTAAAGCATGGGGCCGTGCAATGCAGTGGAAATGATATTACAGGTAAACAGGGTTGAAATCACATTAGATACGACAAATTAAACTGTAAAAATGAACACAAATGAGTAGAAACAATTAGAATAAGACTAAATTCGTAACAATATCTTTCTCTCATATTTGTATCTTTCATTTTTACTCTCTAAAATACTAGAGATCATTTAATGTAAGTTATTTTTAATAGTAATTTTAATAGCATATTTTTTTTCCTGAAAATATATGATTCTGATAAAATTTAAATAAATATTCTCAATGAATACTTTTTGACTTCAGTATTTGAGATTAAATAGTTTATGTGTATGCTAAATATTTTTCTTTGAATCAAATATCGTTATAAATTTTTCTTATTTATTTTTAATTTTTGTACAACTTGTACGGGGCCTGCTTAATTTATTAATAAGAGACATGATATACAAAACTTTTTTTCGTTTATTCAATCTTGCAATACTCAATATCAAAATAGTTTAGAACGTTTTTACTTAACAAGATTGTCTTAATTAATGATTATAATCAACTTTACTTATATTGCAGTCAAGGCTGGCTCTAGCGGTTTTGCCGCCCCAGACAAAAATGGAAAATGCTGCCCCTCTCTCTAAAGCAAAAAATTATAATTAAAAAAGATAAATTATTCACATAAATACTCACCTATAAAACTTGAATAATTTCAGTGAACAAAAAGGCTGTATTACAATATATTATATATGTATAATATTTTAAGTTGAAAATCTCAAAATAATTCGAAATTAAGGACATAATTACTTATTATTTCAAACGTGTAAAATGCAAGAGAAGGAATCGTTCATTTCAGCAGGCAAATTTCTTCAAAAAATAATCTACTGATGGTGGGGATCACGAGCGTATCTTTTAACTTATAGTAAGACTAAAATAGCTTGCTCTTCAATCTGGTATTGGAGAAATGTATCCAAGACAGTGGCTTGGACCGAAGCGGTACCCTGTGGAATAGGTCACTGCAATTACTGGCTTACGCAGACGATATTGACATAATTGGAAGATCTGAAAAAGCAGTGAAAGAGGCTTTTCAAGCCTTTGAAATCTCAGCCACAAACATGGGTCTCACTATCAACGAGGATAAGACAAAGTTCATGGAAAAAATGCCCTCTTCTGTAAACAACACCTCTTTTTGTGTAAACGGTCATTCTTTTGAAAGGGTTAGTGAGTTCAAATACCTCAGAACCATTATTAATGACCAAAATAAGCTGAAATAAACAACCGTATAAAATCGGCTAACAAATGTTTTTTTGGACTAAAGAAGCAATTAAGATCGAAATTTATTAGCGGAAAAACAAAGTTAAGATTATATAAGACATTAATTTTGCCTGTGTTGCTGTATGCTAGGGAAACCTGGACGCTGATTTTGGAGACTATACGAGCTCTGGAAACTTTCAAAAGAAAAGCACTGAGAACTATATTTGGACCTGTTAAAGATCAAGGATGTTGGCATACTAGATATAATTTCGAGCTATATAGGCTTTACAAAGAACCTCAAGTTACTCAAGTCATCCGAAGTAACAGATTGAGATGGCTTGGCCACATCTGGAGAAGCCCTGAAAACAACCAGACCAGAGCTTACACATTTAAGAATCCTATGGGATCTCGAACAAGAGGAAGACCACCAACAAGGTGGATATAGATGTTGAAAATGACTTAAAAACTCTAAATATTAAAAACTGGCAGAGAGTTGCTGTGTATCGTTGGAATTGGAGGAAGCGAGCTGTGGAGGCAGCCAACACCTGTAACAGGTTGTTACGCTTATAAAGAAGAAAGAAGAAGACTAAAATATAACATCTCCTCTGTGGCTTTATCTACCAAAAGCTCTTATTACCCCTGTCCCCTTTTATATAGCTGACACCGGACATCGTAAGGGTGAAAGGAATGTCCATTTTGACCTCAGTCCGGGATGGGGAGAAAGTTACTAGAGAAAGTTGTGTAAACATATTAAATTTCATGATTTAATACATACTACCGCCTTGAACCTTTCAAGTTTTAACAAAAAAGAAAACTGTCATTAAACATGCAGAGTACAAAATAAGGAAATAAGATATGTTAAATCAAGAACCTAATTCACACCCAATAATATTTCAGAAAATATATAAATGTTTTTCTAAAAAAAAATATTTTTTCAAATTCGATCAAATGCCATCAAAATTTGCTGCCTCGGACAGGAGTCCGGTTTGTCCAACCCTTGAGCCGTCCCTGTTGCAATTTCTAAGCAGTTGCTTTCTAATAGCGAGACTCTGATCTCTTCTGGTAAAACTCCTCGGTAACATAGACGCTAATCTCCTTTCCACTATCTTTTTTTATCCCTTTCATTTTCTATATTCTATTTAAATAGTGTTGCCCATTTTTATACATCATAGTTCCTTACAGTGGTGTAGCTATCAATAGGCTAGGCAGTACCGTGCACCAGGGCCCTCAAGCTCAGGGGGGGGGGGCCTTGGACCCTGACCACCAAGCAAGCCAAACTTGTAGTAATTTCTCTTACATTTAAGATGTGAATCCAAAAGGATCACATCTTGCGACACAACTATAATCATGGCAACTGCATTGAAAGTAATTTCAAACTTGTAGGAAATTCTTTACATTGTTTGTATGATGTTACAAACTATACTTATTAAAAAGTTTATATTATTTTTAATATTTTCATTTTTCTATAAACTGTACTTGAAAATAAACTTCAAGTTCCATGAAAAATTTTACATTACACCTTATTATTACATCTTAACAAGCCTACACCTTCCTGGTTACATTCTATTTTTAATTACAATATGATTCATAATAAACTAGTCTTCTGTTTCAATACTTCGAAATCTACTCGTATCTGCAATAGACTGATATATCTTTGCCCCACCCTCCTCTGTTCTTTTGCAAAGTTTTTTTTAAAAATAATTATAATAATATTGTATTGTATTTTCTTGTTTATGCATATTTTTATATCATTTCTTGTCTATCTCGATGAACCATTTTGAATCTCTAAGCCCTCTGGTGGGTGTGTTTGATCCTCCCGAATAAATATTGCATAAAATAGAAAACTAAAATCATGAATTAAAAAAAAAAAAAAGAAACCCAGTGGTGTGTTTAAGTGCAAACAGAGCCAAGAAAGAAAAGATAGTAAACAAAAATTACCCAAATTTGACTAATTTCTTAGTCAGCTTCCTACGAGTACTTCTGCAATAAAATATTTTTGTTAATAGTGACTTATAGATAATGTGGTCACTACAGTGTTGCTAGAGAAATTCACTGAGAAAAAATTCGATAGTTTTACAGTTAAAGATACTGCCGTTGTCGATGCAAATTTTTAGAAATGACTTTGAATCATTCAAAGTGGAAAACAAGTGAAACTCCAAGAAAATATGATATAGATCCCCATTTTCAAGAAAAAAGGCAAAGGAAAGTTAAAAAACATTTTGATAAATTTCCTTTTGATCATCGATTTCTAAAATTGGAAAGAAATATTTAAAATTACTATTTTCAATAAGGTACTAGACACAATATTAGCCCAATTAAATGCACGTTTTACTAATATGAGTGCAGTGTCAGTGTGTCAAATATTCAATGTTCTAAACCAACATTTTTACTAGATGTAGATGAAACAACTTTTTTACTAAAGTGTGACGAAGTTCAAAATAAGTATTCTGGTATAATAAGCCCAAACTTTTCCCTTCAGTTTCTTAATGTTTACCATCTAGTTCTCCCTAAATTAACCCAGGCATGGACATAAAAATTATTTAAGAAACACTGTGGGTCAAGATCGATTTTGCATTTATGGCTAATAGCAATTGAAAACATAGTCACATCAAACCTGGATTTATTCGAAGCTACTGAAAATTTATGAAAACTAAAGCTAGGAAAAGATTGTAAACAAAATTGTTAATTTGTTGTTAATAGGTAAGTTCGACCCCCTCTCTCCCTTCTCTTATAATAAACCTTTTTTTTTCATCAACATCATTTTATTTCCTAATATCTATGTCAGGGTTGGCGAACCTTTATGGATCAATGTGCCATTTTTTCTAAAGAAATGTTTAATGAGATATAAAAGGGCCGTCAAGTAGTTTTGACTTGTGATTATTGGAAAAATAATACAACTAATTACTGACAACTCAAAACTCTTTATTTATTACGAAAAAATACATTTTGTACTGCATATTTATAAATGCTTTAGATATACATGTAATTCAAATTAAAGTAACAGTGTGACTTCTGGTTGCAGATTGGATGACAATTCTAAATAGCTTATGTTACTTTTAGCGGAATGCGTGCTGAATTTGAGTCATCTGCCAAACGGTTTCTGAGCAATTAATTATTTTTGCTTTTTACTTTTGCTATTTTGACCAGAGGATTTGTGATTTGTTTTAGAAAGCCGTTTTACAGACGATGTTCTGCATACTACTGTTCCAGAACATAAAATACACACCTCTTTGTCGCCTTTACTAATAATGCCAAATTTTTAGATTCACCACGTTTGAAATTCTCTGTTGCTATCTTGTACTTTTTGTTCTTTTGCTGAACTAGCCATATTAAATAACAGTTAAAGATAGGAAAAATAAAAGAAATGAACTTTAAAATATAGTTGTGTCAACGATATTGACTATGCTATGCGTGAACAAATTTTGCATTACAAACAACTGTAGTCCATGACGTAACTAAGGCAAGACAAACGACGTTACTAAGCAAACGAGTGTGCTCCTCACTGTCCCGCGACTGATAACTCGCGTTTGTTCATAATATACTTCATAATGAACTTTGTTATTTTGAAATAAAATGCAAACCTTTTTAATCACTGTGCGTGCCCACAATATTGTGTCGCGTGCCAATGTTTCGCCTTCCCTGATCAATGTTACTATTTGTAATCTTGTTCGTTATTGTTTAATTTTTTTATTATCTATTATGTTACTTCTCGTCTTCTAGTTCCGACAGTTCCTTAACTCTTCATGAATGTTTTGAAAGAGATATGTTGTAGTGTCAAATCGAGCCTTGGCAGTCACTAAAACTCACATAAGAAACACTTACATGTAGGTAGAATATAGCTTTGCTTTCCTATGTTCTTCAGAGCATGATAAACAACTGATTTTGAAGTAGCTTTGTACATTTAAAATATTCATATTTTTTTACTTGATAAAACCCAACCAAGATAGGACCCTTATTTTTTTTCACCAGGGCTTTTGAATACCTAGCTATGCCACTGGTTCCTTCCATCAAGTGAGGTGTTCATATCAAATAATCTAATAAAGTGGTGAGAAACTCCTAATTCATTTGAATATTAAAGATACCTGAAAATTTATTTAATGATAGTTAGTTTTTCTCCCTCCTTCTGTTATAGTTTTTTTAATGTTATAAAGCGAATGTCTTAAAATAATCTGTGCTTGGGTTTCAATTACAGTATCTTAATTTTCAGGTCAATGTCAGAAAACTGAAACTTGAAGATGGAGGTCGCATTATAAATGCATCAAAATATGGAGTATGTGAAGATGAAGCAGAAGCATTAGATTTATCCGAAGAAGAAATTTCTACTTCTAATAGCTTAAAGGTTTGAATTGTTGTTAACACTGACTTGAATTAAAATAAGGCTATGTTTCAACTTTCATTTATTGTGAAGCTTGCACATGCACAAAAATATTTCTTTATTGTCTCATTCTAAGTCATATCTTATGATATTTGACTACTGAATCTATTCATCAATATTTTAGGCCTTTTTAAAAGTATAAGAAAACATATAGTTTTTAATATAAAAATGTATAGATTAAGTAATAATCCAAGGTTTTTGTAATGCTATATTTGAAATGTATGTGCATTATCAGAGTAGGTTTCACAAAATAAATGGTAAATTTAGTTCTTCAAATGTTTTCCATCATAGCCAACTGTATAAAATTTTTCTAAATTATGTATGGAATAGGAATATCATTTTTTTAGTAATATGCTTTCATTTTTATAAACGTTAAATTAATAATGGGAGACTTTTTGTGATTTATGTTGTAAAAATAATAATTTATTGTTGAGTGGTAAAAATTTGTCTTATATTTTGTATAATTATGAGAAATGAAATATCTTATTGCAATTTGAATGATTATTATACAATTTAGATTTCTATTTTTACTATTATAGTTTTAGAAATATTCTTTCATCATTGGTTATATAATATATATAACCTATGGGTTATATAATATGTATAAGATAGAGAGAGAATATCACTAATATCTCTACATAGCATTAAATGTGTGCATTTTTAAGTATCTACACTATAACTTTGTACATCAAATATATTTCTGAAAACTAATCCTATTGTTTGAAATGTATATTAGGATATCATAAGCTTCTTTCTATATTAATATAAATAGTTTTTATAACACCTGGAATTTTTTAGGTTATATGGGAAGGCATTCTAAGTGCTGAGGTAGATGCCTCGACTGATTTCTTTAAAAGTGGTGCTGGATCTATGGATGTTGCTCGGTAAATTTTTGCTTTGTAATTCACTTAAAGATCCGCCCAATATGAAATTTCCATGCAATTGTAAATAGTTATTGTCAGGTAAACTTAAAAACTAATCTTGATAAATTTCAATAAGATTTCATGTTTTAATTAAATGTTTTTTAGTTAAGAAAAAAAATAACAATCACACATCAGTTGGATTAGATACAATATATTATTGATTTTGAACGATAATGTCAGGTTTGTTATGAACGTTTGGTTCGACTTCGGGATTTAGGATGAAAACTATTGCGTTCTTTCGTTCTTGATTTGTGGAGAATGCTGAGTTGACATATTTGTTCCTCTAGGCTTTGAATTCTGTTGAGAAGAAGCTGGTCTCTTGACGACGTTGCTTCACCACAGTCTAAAGATTTTCCAGTTGCAAAAATCTCTGTTCTGGGAGTCATATCAGATATTTTATCAGCCATTACTGCCAATTTGCTTAAATTCTCATCACTGACAACCAAAATATTTTTAATGGACTCAGGAAGCTTTTCTAACCACAAAGTTTTAATTAAATTATCCGAAATATCGGACGTTGCAACAGTTTTCAATTTCTGCAACAGCTGACTAGGCTTCATATCACCAAGTTCAATTCCAGTTAACAGTCGTTTTATGCGAAGATTTTCACTTTCTTTAAACAGACTGAGTAATCTGTTTTTCGAGTCCGTGTACTTCGTATCACTTTTGCTATTGACAATGTCCCAAATATTCTCGACGTATTTTGGTTCTAATTGCGATACCAAATAATGGAATTTCGTTTCTTCTAAAGAAATTCTTGATATCTGGAACTGAGCCTCTACTTGGTAAAACCAAATTTCTGGCCTGTCAGTCCAAAAACGGCGGTATTTTTATGCTGACGGCGCTCATTTCCAAATTCTTCGAATCTTCGTTAAGCATTATAACAGATGATAATTATGATTAAATTTTATGCAATATTTAAATAAAATTGTTCCGGGTCACCAGTTTGTTATGAACGTTTGGTTCTATAACATTTAAAAAATAGAAAGTTGGTTCAAAGAATTCGAAGAGCACGTTTATTCCATTAGGCTTAGCTGAGCTAGCACCAAAACATTGCAACAAGTCTAATCAAAATATACCGACTGTTGCCAATCGGGTAATCTGAAGAAGGATACAAGAAATTGTTTCCAGATTTACAAATATAAATATAAATACAGTTTGATTACATAAAATACAAAATATAGTAAATTGCAAATGCCTAAATATAAAATTCATTTTAAAATTAATTATTTTTCAAATTATAATGTTCTATAATTTTATTATATTTTTCTTTGTTGAGTTTAATAATATTTGTCTCAACAGGTTTATAAACTTGTTACAAGATTCATTCATATTTGCTTATAGATAATAAGGATAAAGCATTATAGTATATTATAATTGAAATATAAAATTTTAAATGTGAGGAATTTGTAAAATTGAAATTAATATCATATTAAAGTTAGTGAAGGGCTTGGAGGACAGACTTGTTCCCTCTGAACCATGAGCAAGTGACAGTAACGACGACTAAATCTTTTTCTTCTTATCTTGACTTCTACACCACACTATGAAAGGACTTTGAGGACCAGTTCCATTTAATGGGCAACTCTTTCAATATATCAGACAATGGGCCTTTAGTGGAATTACAGCCCTACTTGAGTATCAACATTCATAAGTTCATACTTTTCTGATTTAAATATTAGAAACATTAATTGTAGAGTTGCTTTTTGATAATAAAAGCCATATAGCTGACTATTAAAAATTTAACAAAGTTTGATAGATGTTTTGTGTTTATCCATCTTAGAGTTTTAAGAATACTCCTTAGAATGTTGGTAAAATTTCATTTTATGTTTATTTGCAATAAAAAGAAGGCTGCAATTTTACGGTTGTTTGCAATTATTGTGTTACAGTTTTTAATATTTTATAATTATATGCTGTAATTCTCATTCAAAAATAGCATTGTTCCTTGTATTTATTGCTGTATTTGCCATATTCCTAATTTGCAATTAAATAATGTCTTTAAAGATTAGTTGAAGAAGTCAAAGAAAAATGCGGAATATCTCTTGAAAATGAAGATGTCTATGTTGCAACAACGTTTCAAGAATTTGTACGAGCTGCTATTCTGAAGCAAAGAGGAGGATCAGCTTCACCTAAACTTGAATTCAACGCTGTAAGTATGGAGCAACTTAAGCTTCAGTACAGATTACTTTGACTCTCTATGTTACTACAATTTATTACTTTATTGAGATACTACAATATCTAGCTGACTGCATAATATATGTCAAAATCATTAAATTTCAAAGTAGCAAGATATTGAACTCATTCGCATTAATGCAGAATTATTAGATTGTAAATGTAACCTTAAAAAGTATTTAATTATGACTGTACATTTATTATCATATTACACTTAAAAAATTGGTATCTTAAGTCATATTTAATAAATTTGATGTTACATCACAATTATTATAATACTATCTATCATTTTTAGGTATGCATGCATGTAAATAATATGGATATCAAATTCCCTACACAGCTATTTATTAACAATCGCTTTGTTGATTCCTCTTCTGGCAAAGTTTTGAAATCTATCAATCCTACAGATGAATCGGTAAGTTGTAATTGTGGTACATTTTTGTGTTACACTCGGAATATGCAAAAGCAGATAATTATGTAATAAATAGTAGTGTGAAGGAAGGAAGGTTCGTTCTGCCTACCTTCCGTTCCGAACGAATGCGAGTACTTAACCTATCACGCCAAAACGATCGTATTCGCGTGATGTTGGTACTAATTCATATAGATATCACACCGCCACAAGTGTTTATTCATTAATGTACCATACGGTCAGTGGTATACACTTAAGTGTATAGAAGCCCCGGGAAAGGAAAAAGAAAGAAATCCTGGGAAATTGCAAGATTTTCATACTTTTTGAATTTCTGGAAACAACACGGGGTTGAAATAATGTTTGAAAGATTTTTAGATAAAAACAGCAATTTCAAAACCATTAATGGACATTTAAGAACAAATTATGTCTAATGTAGAATTTGAAACCTGTAAGTCAGAGTTTCAAATTCTGCATTAGACATAATTTGTTCTTAAATGCCCATTAATGGTTTTGAAATTGCTGTAGCTAGTCCTTAATGGGCCTTGCATCAAAATTCCTTAGGGACCCTTTTTTGGAAAACGAATAAAAGTGATCACATTTATAAAACTTGTTTGAAAGTGTCATGTTGAGGCCCCTGTAGCTTGGAGGCCCTGTATCATTGATACAGTGGTAGCTACACCCCTGCTCTTACTACGATTGTAGCAGGCTCAATGCTAAAAAAATTCGCCTAGAAAACTATGCAGTCGAAACATTACTTTTTTTAACAGCTAAAGGAGCTTTCATTTTTTAAAAATTTAACAAATAAAGAGCTCAAAATTTGCTTCAAATATGAAATGTTCTGTATTTCAAAAAAATTAGAGATGCAATATTAGTTTAGTTGAATTAATGCAATATCTAAATTTTGGGAGAAAGTAGGGAGCCCCACTGAATTTTTATTGATATTTCACGTTTATCAAATAAAAACTGTTTGATTAAACAAACTAAAATATTAATGACAAGGCCTTTTAATGGGGAAGACGAATCACTCTTCTCACTCAGAAGAGAGCATGGAAATTTTGTAAAATAAATCTTTAATGTTGGATGAATCTTTAACATTTAGAAAAAACACAATCCGCTCTAAGACATTGATCAAAATTTTTCAACTGGAAAAAATTCTGGTTTCAACAAGGCAGTGAAGCCAAAAATGCATTCAGCAGCAAAATCAATCATCAAATGTCACAAAAATGTTTGAAGCTTTGGAAGCAATTTCCCCAACATCAGCTGAATCCAGAGAGCATTTTCTGCTGTCAGGTTGTTCACAACAAAGCTTTGGATTAGACTGAGTGATAAAAACACATAGATTTATTAGGTTTTCATAAATTATGCTTTAAAAATAGTTACAACATATTTAATTTGTGTATTTCTTAGCTCAATATATAAATGACTAAAAATTTTGGAATTTATGTGTATCCTCATTTTATATAATATTTGATATCAATTAGAAATAGCTTGTTCTTAGATTTTCAAAGTTTTTATGCATTTCCGGGAACTATGGGAATGACTCTGTTATGTTCCCATGAAGTGAAAAGTTCAGAGAAGTTAAAAACCCAAGTATAGAGTGCTCACTCTCTTTAAGAAGTATAAATACTTTCTTAAAAGCAGTGCTTAAATCGAGAGTATTTGTGAACGAACATCAAAGGGTAAAATTATGTACTGTCCAAAGAAAAATATTACATATATCCCAGATTCTACTATATATTATAATATTTGATTAATTGTCACATTCTATAGGGACGGAATTCAATTTGTATTGTGGCAATTGTACAGTTTTAATGTATTTTATTATTTATAAATGTTTGGTGTAAATATTTTAGAAAACATGAAATTTTTTTTCACATACAAAACAGGCACGAGTTAAAAAAATATTTAACGTAAGTGAGAAATGAGAAACAAATGTATTAAAATATTTTTTTTTATCTGACATTTCAAAGAATCTTTCAGTAGTTCACACATTTAGTTATTTTTCTATTTTAACTTCATAAGATCTTTTTTAGTTTGATGACGAATATTTAGCCTTTGTAAAAATAATTGTTTATGCCAAATAAATTTTACTTGTGATGTATTTTCTTGACTACGCAAAAAAAAGCCAAAGCATATTCAATCCCAGGATCCACAGATTGATTGCAGCATTAAATCCATAGAACAGAAAAGTGCTATGAGCATTTTCTTGCTGAAAAATAATTCCCAAGAATTGTAATTAGTTCTTTTCATATAAATTTAAGAATCAAATATCACAGTACATTTCAAAATCGATTATGCCATGCATATAAAAATTATGAGTTTTTTCCCCCTGTTTTTGTGATTGACTTAAACCTAAATTAATTTTTTTTCATTATATGTTGATTACATGCTTTAAAAAATTCTAATTAATAGATAACCAATCTGGCTCACTGAAAATGTTTGAAATTTTTATCTCGCATATTAAATGCATAATCCTTTTACTTTAACGAAAAAAATCATTTAATGTATTTTTCAATTACTCTTAAAGGAATTTTGATATCATAGCTTATGTTTTAAGTATTAGTATATTCTGTAAAGTTGCTGCAAAAAAATTTAGTTGATTGTTTGTTCAATGAATATGTATACTGAATCTTTTTTATTCAAATAAATTTGTTAATGTACACCCAACTCATTTTTTACACGATTTTGAAATAAAAATGTTCACCAATAAACTTTTTACACAGATTTCTTATTCTAGCTGGAATACCCCCTGCCCGTCCCCAAATTTTTTAAATTCTAAATTTTAAAGTGTAATTAGAAAGTAGTTGGTTTTTGCTCACATATGTGTGATTGACTTCGTCCACATCTGGGCTTGTTTATTTTGTAGTCTGGAGTTACAGGGAATACCCAAAACTTTTAATAAGTTTTCTTTATTTTGTTTTACTTCAACTTGAAAACACAGCATTTTGTTCTTCATTATAATTATATTTAGTGTTAAAGCCCTTTGGATGAAGACGATATGATCGAATATATCCCAGTATATGTCACTAAAGAAGTTGATAATGATGAATTCGAAGGTGTTTCTGCATTAACAGCTGATTTAATTCGCAAAGGCTTGAAATTTGCTACAAGTATAGAACAACATTTTTTTACTCATGATCCTCACATAGAGCCTGCATTAAAATTTTAACATAATCTTAAGTTTGTGTTGCAGAATATTAAGCATTTTATTAGCAGTTTGAGAGACCAAAAAAAAAAAAAAAAAAAAACAGTCGCTAATAAACAACTTTGTAACAATAAAAAAACTAACAGAAGCCATTAATAATGAGCGAAATTCTTCATTTGTATCAAAGCAGACAATAGTGCTAGACCTATCTGACACATCTACCAATGATAGCATTTTTGATCTAGTTCGTAACTAACATGCGCACTTGTTTTATCAAGTATCATAGCTATTATTTAGTAATTTTATTCTTAATTTCAATTTGAATTTTTATGTGTTGTATTATTTTGTAGTCTGAATTTTTACTGTACACTTATTTTAATGCTTTTTGTAATAAAAATGAATTAATTGTTTTTGTTTTATAAATATGTAACAGAGGGATTTCATTACTACTTTTTTTGTATGGTTATTTGGTAAAATATGTAGAGTTTGTTTATCCTGCACGATTTTTTAAAGTCGTGGGAGATAACCCTAAATTTACTGTGTATTTTTTGACTCAGTTTTTTTTAATGGGTTTCTTTTTTCCCATTTTTAATGGAAATTGACAAAAAAAGAGTTGGATGTTGTGTGCCTTTGCTGTCTGTATTTCTGAAAAAAAGTTCCTTATTCTATTACTAGAATTGAAGAATTTTTTTGTTCTACATACATAATAATTCCATTATTTATACAAATAAGCTTTTCTTTTTTCTGAAAAAAGAAAATTTTTCAACCTCAGTGAGATTTTTATTACTTTTTTAATGTCTGAATACTTCCAAATAACTATTCAAAACTTTGCATTCAAAAGTTCCATAGTAAAACAATGTATACAAATAATTGTGGCATAGGAGAAAATGGAGTTATTTAATTAATTTTTACAATTTTTTTTCCACTTTTAAAATGAATTATGTATTTTCTTTGAATTAAATTAAACGAAAATAATGTAAATAAAGATTCGTGATAGATACTCATTTTTAGTCTTATGGCTTACTATTAGGATATTTTATCCGATAGCTTTTCCATAATCAATGTGTTTTGTTTGCTTTTATATACCTATAAAGAAAAACATGAATTCTTGATGATTTATTTAATAGAGATGCTTTTAAAACAATTACCACTTGTTAATATGTTTCAAATTTCAATTCATGAAATCTATTCAAAAAGTCAGCTTTCACAACAAAAACAACAAAAAAAAAACACCATATCCATTGCTAATATTTAAAATATAATACATAAAATAGAGTCAATGCTCCTTTTATAGTCAATATATTGAATAATGTACATAATATTTTGTATTTCTACATGCATATTTTCTGAATTATTCCTTATATATTCACATGAAGATTTTTTTAAAAATTCTAAATAAATTAGTATGAAATCCTCATAACTTTCACTTTTTGATAAAAAGCAATTCATTTATTACATAAAACGTAATTTTTCCTTCCTTGTTTTATTAAAGTTTATAGATGATTATAATAATATTTTGCTTGAGGTATTTTATTATCATTGTTTGAAACCTTTGCTTAAAAGACTTTATTTTGTATAGGTTATATGTGAGGTACAGTGTGCATCCAAAGAAGATGTCGATAAAGCTGTAAAAGCTGCAAAGGTAAGTGCTTGAAATTATTTAAGTTTTTAATTTTTAAATATCCAATTTTTCCCAAAGTTTCATTTATTGTACTTACACGATGATGAGAAAAAGTTATTAATTATTTCAGATCAGTCTTTCTTTGATTAAAGGTTTTTCCCTTGTTTATTTCGTTCATAGCATGGACTAGGACTATATATGTACAAATAAACACATGTATGATTCTTCATAATTTTAGAAGCATCTAATATAATGTACTCAGTTTGTAGTGTGTTTATTGTGCATTAAAATTGTTTACTGAAAATCCATTCATGAAGTCTAATGGGGTTACATATACATTTTTATCCTTTCAAGAATGCCTTTGAAGAAGGAGAATGGGGTAAAATCAACGCAAGAGATAGAGCTCGTTTGATGTATAGGTACGTGTTACCTAATTTCATTTTCTAAATTATTAGATATTTTTCCATTGTTTAAATTTCATAATCTTACCAAGATTTTAAAGCATGTATTTCATATATTGTAATGCATTTTTTCTTTGCATCTTACTTTTTGAGATCGGTATTTAATGTAATATATTAATTTTCAGACTTGCTGATTTTATGGAAGAACACAAAGAAGAATTAGCTACTTTAGAAAGTATTGATTCTGGAGCTGTTTACACTTTAGCTTTAAAAACTCATATCGGAATGTCAATAGATACTTGGAGATATTTTGCTGGATGGTGTGATAAAATTCAAGGATCAACCATTCCAATTAATAATGCTCGTCCCAATAGGAATCTTACATTTACCAAAAAGGAACCAATTGGGTATGCATAAAAAACTATTTATAGATTGTTTAAATAAATACTTTCTACCTTTAATATAAATTTATATTTGTTCTAGTGTCTGTGGAATCATAACTCCATGGAATTATCCTCTAATGATGGTCTCATGGAAAACTGCAGCATGTCTAGCCGCTGGAAATACAGTGGTATTAAAACCTGCTCAAGTATGTCCTCTCACAGCCTTGAAATTAGCTGAATTGAGTGTTTATGCTGGATTTCCTGCTGGTGTTATAAATGTTTTACCAGGAAGAGGTCAATCATTTATTTTAAATTTTTTTCGTAGGCAAACTTACTGGTTAGTGATAACTATGTTATGATGGTATCTTTAAATTGATGATGTTGCTTGAATTAATGTAATATTTTAGCATAAGTTTTTAGCTTTGGGAAAGTGCATACATTTTGTAAATAAAGTTATTTACAATGTTTATAAATGATACTAGTTTCATATATAAAACACATTTATTAAGGAGCAAAAAGTCAAAAAAGTGAATCAAAATTTAAGTAATTTTGGATGATAACATTAAAGATTTTCAAATTTTCACTTTTCTTTTAAAAAAAATACAAAAGCTTCATATTGAGATAAATATATTTTTTTTTGTCAATGCCACTAAAATTTTTCTGAAAAGCTTTTTCTAGATTTTATCAATTTTTATGTATCCTCTATCCATCCCCAAATAAAATTTTAAAATATAAAGAAATATTTTAGCCAAATTTAAATTTGTTTTACATTTTTTCCTACAAAAGAACCAACTATATTTACATGTTTGATATCTAAATTTACAGGTGGAGAATGTGGGCAAGCTATGGCTGAGCATCCTTTAATTCGAAAACTTGGTTTTACTGGTTCAACACCTATCGGAAAACAAATTATGACTAGGTATTCAATAATTCTTTCGTAATCTTTTGTCATAATTCTTCTGTAGCTCTTTTTTAAAAGATGTATTAATTAAATTTTTATTTGCAGCTGTGCTTCATCTAATTTGAAAAAGGTTTCACTAGAATTAGGTGGTAAATCTCCTCTTATAATATTTTCAGACTGTGATCTGGATAAAGCTGTGAGACAGGTAGGTTAATCAAAATATTTATATGTTATATATAAATGCTTTGAAAATTATCTACTCTATCCATATATTCGTGAAAAAATTATGTATTTGGGATCAATATTGTAGCATGTTTCCTGCTGCATTATAATTTTTTGTAGATGAAACCTTCAAATCCTGATGTGTAATACTATCAAAAATAATTTTAATTTATTAAAAAAATCACATTTTTTACTATTCATTCAAATATTTTGTTCATGGATGTCTGTCCTATAGTAGTTTCTAAGTTACTACCTAACTTGAAATTCATGCCTCATTTATTTTTAGGAAAAGTGTTCAGATTAAATAGTAATTTAGAATACATACAAAAAGGAATATACATTTAATAAATTTTATACCTGATAATTTAATTTTTTTGTTTCCTGTGAAAATCAAACAATTTTTGTGAGAGCATTAAAAAATTTGGCTTATTTTTTCAGTAACATTTTACTTTTTTTTTACCTATTCACCATAAAAATAAAAAAATATTTTTTTTATTATTGATTTTAGGGTATGAGTGGAGTGTTTTTCAATAAAGGTGAAAACTGCATTGCTGCTGGTCGTTTGTTTGTTGAAGAAGCAATTCATGATGCCTTTGTTGAAAAAGTTGTAAGTAGAATTATAAATATATGGAAAATCACATCATTGCTTGAAATCTATGTATTGTTTTCAAACTACACAGTTGGCCTCACAAAATGCAACACTCTGAAGGAAGCATGAAAACCATGTGAAATTTACATCATGTATTGGCAGCAATGAAATATGAAAACCATTGGCATTATAGTGCAGATGCACATCACGGGCGACTGTAGCACTACTCGCAAGCGCTATATAAGAAGAGAACAGATTGGCAATTTAAAGTATGGCAATTGTTTTTTCGTGTTTTTTTTTTTTGTGGGCTGTTTACTTATGCCTTGTAGAAGACATCAAGTGTCTTTTGACCAAGTTTCTGAATTCGACCGTGGAAAAATAGTAGCCTATAGGGATTGTGGATTATACTTCAGAGAATTTGGTCAATGTGTTCGACGAAACCAAGCAACTGTGATGTGGATATGTCATCGCTGGATGCAGGAGGAAACGACGGACCGTTGGGGCCAATCGCACCCACCTCGTTGCACCACTGCCTGTGATGACAGGCGGATTGTGTGAATGGCAGTGATGCCATGTTATCCACGAAACGAATTTTTCTGTGATACTTCTGGTCCTTCTTGGTGTTGCATTTTATGTGGTCAGCTGTGTAAAATAGTTTCAATACATTGGTACTTCTGTAAGGGATATATTAATGGGAAATTATCAGTAAAATTTAAACTTACAATGTTAAAATATGTTGAAATGTTTCAAATTATTTTGCTTCTATGTAATTTAAATAATAAATATTCTCCTTCTCCAGAAGCAAGCCATAATAATGGGAGTAAAAACTTTGATGGATTAAATAATATATATATAATACAACATATATAACTTTTTTCATTATGTGTAATGAATAGCATACAAGTTTCCTTGTTGTTTCTCAAATATTTTTGAAAAATATTCCATTCGAACATATGTACAATGCATTCTACTTAAATGTTTTATCCAAAATATTTCACGATAACAATGTTACATTTTTAGGTAAGTGAAACAAAAAAAATGAATATTGGAGATCCCTTAGATAGATCAACCGATCACGGTCCTCAGAATCATAAGTAAGAGCTTGGTTTTTACTTATCATAAAATTAGTTACTTTATATTATTTTTAATTCTATAATTTTTTCCTTCAAAATACAATTTTCCGGACACTGGAAAAAAAGGGTCGCCTGAAACCCCATGTTGAATGTGTAAAAAGCAAAAAAAAAAAATCCGTAAGATTATTTTTATCCAGTGTGTCCCAACAACCCAGCACTTTGTGTTGATCCTTGCTTTAAAGCTTATCACATGCAGCAACAACAACAAAAATGTTTTTTTAATTTTTGGAATACATTCATATTTATGTAATTATTACGTTATAATCTAACTGTCTATGTTATAATTTCAATAATAAAAATTGTTAATTAATATGTTTTTTTGCAGTACATAAATTTTCATTCATCTCTTCTAATAATTCCTTGCTCAAATAGAGATATGTAATCAATCTAAAATTGCAACCCAAACTACGAGATTTCTCATAGCTTCGCAGCTTTTGTACACAGGCTTATTATGAGATATCTTGTAATTGGTAGGGATATTTTTAAGTAAGAGGAAATTTAAATAAACTGTGTGTTTTTTTAAAAAAGTATAACATTAACAAATGTCACAAATTTAAAATAATTCCTTCTATTTATGCGAATGGTGTGTAGTTTTTTAAATGCCATTTGTTTTTGTTTCTTAGACACTAAATGTTATTTCTCTCTCCTTTTCTATGTTTTACAAATTTTTGTTCATATTTCAGGGCCCATTTAGAAAAACTTTTGGAATATTGTAAAACAGGTATTGATGAAGGAGCAAAATTAGTTCTTGGTGGAAATAGGTTAAACAGGCCAGGTAATTAATTACAGCCAATTCTTTCTTACCATAGAATTCTGCCCTTATTGTTTAAGTTGTGTGATTTATTAATTTTATGTGTGTTTTTTCAAAATGAAATTCTTTTAAAAATGCTTGCTCTGATAAAAACTTTAATAAAATTTTTACTTTTTGTGCAGATGATTGCCTTTTGTTATAATAATTATAAAGATCTCATAGGGAGTAAATATAAATATTTTCACCCTATACATTTGTAATTACTTTTTTATAATTTATTGAATTTTTTTTTGTGAAATGATTTTGCATGTAATCATTTCTTTCTAGGTTATTTTTTGGAGCCTACAATTTTTACTAATGTTGAAGACCATATGTATATTGCTAAAGAAGAATCCTTTGGACCCATTATGATTATTTCTAAATTTAAAAATGGGTGCGTATTTATAAAATTTGTAATTCATCTACAGTTTGAAACCTGTTTTTGGTACCTGTTCTCTTCCTTTAAGTCTAGTGATATAAGCATATTTGAGGGATGGCTTTAAATTTATGTTTAATTCTACAATTTCAGTTCCTAAGTTTTAGATGTATTGTTATTGTGGCCATTTAAATTGATCTTGTCTTGTTATACTTCTGTTTATAGCTTAGATATAAGTTAAATTTATGGCAATTAAGTGTATGCCTAATAAGACTATTTTATATATCTGTTCATTATCACATTATCTTGAAGAGTTAATAATTGCAATAAAATGAAGACGTAATACAAAAATATCGAGTCGCAATTTTTCATTAGACTATTTTTCTTTGATTAATCATTTTTCTCCTTCGAAAACTTATCTAAAGCTGTAGTTTGTCTAAAAACAGTTCTGTCACGCTCTATATTTGATAAATCATTTTGAGTGTTATACCTTACTTTTAAACTGTAATTAAGTTTAATTTCAAGTTCCGATTTTGAGATAAAACCGTGATCGATTGAAAAAATTGTTACAAAAGATTTCAATAAACGAATCGTTGAAAAACAGATGTTTTTAAAATGGTGTGAGATTTAAGGTAATTCACAAATTTGAATTATTTGATTAAAATTAAATAGATTATTACAAAATATGTGTTATGCATTTCTGAAATTTTAGTGAATAACTATAGTCAAAATAATAAATTTAAGTTTTATATCGTTTGCTGGATGTATGTTACAAATAGGTATTTCCCCAAATTTATTTTATGTTTAACTTTTATTAATTTTTTCTTCATTTAATAAATAAAATAACTGAATTAATTTTCATTTTATATTTTGTTTCCAAAGGTGTGAATCCACGCATCGCATTACTTAATTGTATCTGATTTAGATTTTTAAAACTTCCATCTGAAATTTGGGCATATTATTATTATTATTTAAAGAAATATGATATGTTAGTTGTTTGGTGGTATTTTTTGAAATTTAAATATTAGGATTTTTGTGTGGGAGGTTTAGATAGAATGTATGTTTTAAGAATTTTTTCAGCTTGAATTTACTTTTTGTATTTCTGTTTCAGAGATATAAATGGAGTTCTAAAACGGGCAAATGCAACCGAGTTTGGATTAGCTTCTGGAGTATTTACGAAGGACCTTTCAAAAGCTATGTATGTTAGTGAAAAAATTGATGCTGGTACTTGTTTCATCAATTGTTACAACAAAACTGATGTAGCTGCTCCATTTGGTGGCTTCAAACAGTCTGGATTCGGAAAAGATCTTGGTAAATTCAAATTTTATTTATAACATATTTTGTGACGCTTTTGATTTTTCCTGTTTTTAAAAACAGCTCGACTCTTGTGCCAATAAAACTATTTAACCTTTTTTTTAAAAGTTAGATAGAAAGAAAAGTATTTAGTTAGATAATTTAGTTTGAGTTCTGATCTCAGTTTTGTCTATTGCTCTGGATCAAGGGTGTCAAAGGCTAACTTGGGCGAAATAAATAAGGTTTAACTGTAGGTAGACCGCAAAAAAAAAAAATGATATTCATAGAAATGTAATTTTATGTTCAATAATACATTATAATAAACATAAATAAAAGAACAAAAAAAAATTATTGCTTATGTCCGTACATTTGACATCCCCTCTCTGCTACTTTCTTTCCTATTTTGGGTAGAAATTTTGTTTCATTATGTGTTATTGTGTGCCAATATACTGGCCACAAAAAAGTTCATTGTGAGCCATGAGTTTGACACCTGGATGGACAGGTTATGTTAATTGAATGGATACCATAATGCTAATGACACATGGGGCAGGGTTGTCTTAAGATATGGGCCCAAGGCCTAGGCCACAGTGAAGGCCTTGTCTTGGTCTTAACTCAGCCTTAAGAAGATAATGATTCGAATAATTTTGATGGTCAAATGTTTTTCCCGGTTGTGTTCTCCGAAAAGCTATGCCAATTGGCTACATGTGATGACCTTCCTCTATGTATAGGCACTACCACGAAACACCATTACTCCTTCAGTCAAAAGGCTCCAGTCAGTTATGCCAGTTTGTGCAATTGTAAATCATGCACATATATTTGTTTTGGGCTATTGTTTTTATGAGTATTTGGTAATGTATGCTATGTACTGTTTACTTTTAAGGGTGATTTGCGGGGCCCAAGTTTGTGAAGGGCCTAGAATCTACTTTCATGTTGATGCCTAGGGCTTACATTTGTTTTAGGCCTGCCTACTTTTATGTAGGGGCCCAGGGCCTCAAGAAGTCTTTAGACGTCTCTGACCTGGGGGTTTATTTACAATATTAATGCTTCCATATCTACACGCTAACACAATTTCTCAGGCATAATGTTAATCCTAAGTAGTTTCTTTTTTCTTTAAATTTAAGATTATTGCTTTTTAAATGCATGGAATCAAGTGCTTTTGAAAGTGTGAAAACAAATGTAAGTTTCTTTAGATCCCCAATGTTGAGAAGATTTCTGGAAAAGTTTATTTTGTGTTGATGATGTTTTTTTCATTTTATTTTCAGGAGAGGAAGCATTAAATGAGTACTTGAGAACAAAGTGTGTTACTCTGGAGTACTAAGAAGCTGCTGTTATCAATGAGCAAGTCGTTTCATAAACTGTCATTGAACATGATTTAAATCATAAACAGAGAAAAAGATCATGGGCATTTGCTTGCAGCACTTTGTAATTATATTTGTAAAATATATTTTTATATTTATGTATTTATGTTGTATAATTTATTATTTGAAAATTTTGATATATTTTTTGTTACCATTAAGTTTGTAAAGATTTTTTTCATACATCAAAATATTTTACATTGTATAAAATATATCTAAAATGAACTTAAACCTTTGTAAATAACGTGCATGATTCTTAAAAAACTGAGCAAATTTGAATTTTTTTTTAATTCAGATAAAGTTTGGAATAACTGAAAAATAATTTAAAGTTGATATGAAGTCTTAAGTTACATTTGACTATAAAATCAGCTTTAAATTTAAGAAAAAAATAGATATTTTTGAAAACATAAAAAACATTCAAATCGATAACAAAGAAGTTGACTTATTGGTGCAGACGATCATTTTTCTTGTCACTCCCTTCATATTTTTTAACATTAAGATACTCAAATTCAGAATCACTTAAGATTTTCGTGTAGAAGAAATGTATTTTTGTCAGCAATATACATTGATGATATAGCAAATCTGATTGCTTATCTGAAAAAAATAGATGCTTATTGCAAAGTTTTTAATACAGGATTTTAAGTATACCTTTTTGTTAGTATGTTAAGTATATCGTTTTAAAAATACAATTGAATACAAAGCAGCGAATTTATATACTCAAGATGAAATAATCAAAGAGATACAATTTAAGTTCGATTATATAAAAAAATAACTTATTAAATTTTAAAAAAATCAAAAGTAAGTATCCCCTGTTATTTTTTTTAAAAATTTGGTACTATTTTCATGAGCTTCATTGCTGATTTTTAATTAGAATGGAATGTGTACATTCTGAATAACAACCAATGACAGTATCCGTTTAATATATATATATATATATATATAACACTTCTATTTTAAAGAGTTGATTTTTTTTTAGAATCTAGCAGCAGATTCTTAAGAATGTGATTTTTCAGCCATCCTTTAACAAAATACCAATTTTTCAAAACTAGTTTAGACGTTATTCTTCACCAGAATAAGAATTAGAATAACATGTAAAATACAACATTTTTTTTATCAACTATCTATTTCATGATCTTGTTAACCACACAATATTTTTACCAACATAAAATTAATTGAAACTACAAATTCATATATGGTACAGCAAGTAACTGATGAAAACTGAACAAAGCATAAGAAAAACTTCTTGCCCTCCAAAGTGAGGAGGATCGACAAACAGCGAGAGAAGCAGACCGTCGAACAATAAAAGTGATTTTTATTGCAACACAACAATACAGTGAGCGACACCAGTTGGCTGTAAGGGCACTGTGGGTGGCGATACAGGCCATGGAAGGTGTGAATTGGGACTGGAGGGATTGACCATCAACAGTTTCCCTTTGAACGTGATGGTGGCTTTGATTTCGATTTTAATTTGTCACACTCTGAAGCAACATGAGGGCTATTGATGACAGTCCTCATAATTTTGAATCACAATCAAGGGACGAGGATGACATCTGAGCTGGGGCTTCTCCCCAAACTTCCACACCACGCAAAAGGATGGACTTTGAGCCTCGACAGATGTAAGTGCATCAGCCCTTTAACATGGAGAGTATGCAAACTACGTCTAATCCCGTTCCAGGTGTGTTTGATGGGTGAAAGATCAATGGACATCCTTGGCTGGAGAAGCACCTGGGTACTTTTTTTTCAGAGTCTGTTGGCTGTGGTGTGCCCCGTGCGATTTTTTTTCTCTGAATGTAAATGACACTGGGGAGATTTTGAAGGAAATGTAGTATTACCGTTCGTAGGGCTTCTACGAGGGGGAGTCGGAAAATCTTCCCCCCTGTCGACTGTGGTCAGAGTTGTAAATGAAAGTCGAAACGTAGAATGAGACATTAAAGATAAGACATAAGCTTATTTTTCTACTAAGTACCAAGTACTTTGAGACATTTGTCATACCGCTTGATAAGCTTCAAAAAGCCCCCCAGGAAAAACTCAAGGCTTTGAATGCGGAAGAAGAGTTTAACGTGCTTGTTTTACTTCAGCATTGCTTCCAAAGCGCCTTCCGGAGACATTATTCTCCTAAGCCGGAAACATGTTAGTCACTTGGTGCGAGATCAGGACTGTAGGGTGGACGGTGTAGGCGCTCCCAACCAAGAGTTGCAATATGGGTTTGCGTTGCCGTCACCGAATCATCCAATGACAATGCCAGATGTGAGAAGCCCGGGCCGCTTTTTCCGAATCGCCTCTTAGAGTGTCACAGTACCACTTAGCATGTACCCAAAGTACTAACGAATGATGTATCGGTATCTTGTGGGTTCACCTGCTATATCTTCTTTCGCCCATAGCCGCTAAACGCTTCTTCCGTATGCAAAACCCTGAGTTTTTCCTGGAGGACTTTTTGAAGCTTATCAAGCGGCATGACTTGGTACTTATGTGGAAAAATAAAGTTAGGTCTTATATTTAATATCTCATTTTATGTTTTGTCTTTCATACACAACTCTGACCATAGTCGACAGTGGAAACTTATTTTCCGACTCACCCTGGTATATATGGTTAGCTCGTCATAGTGTCACCAATAAAGATCATCTGCGGACGAATAGCTTAGGCAGTGGCACTCCAAATCATGTTACGAACTGAATAGGATAGCTTGGTTTTTAACTTCTTTGTTTTTTTTTTATAGATTTGCGCTTAGTATAAACATATGTTGCTGTTTTTAGGATCCTTGGGGGGGGGATGTAACTATAAATATAAAGTGTAATGTATCATTCACAAACATTTTCAAATTATTGTTTTAGGACTGAATAATTATTTGTGATGAATGCAGCTTAGTTTTGTTAGGTTAAATCTACTCAAGCAATTCTTCTTTGACTCAACTGTTTAGTCGAGTTTCGCAGGAGTCGCGATTTGATCTCGACAAAATCTTTTAGTTGTGGGAGGTGCGAATAGAATTGGTTGTTGTGTCATTAAGATTTCATTCGTAAAGTTATGTAACAGTGTAACACTTATTTTTGTTCTGCTGAATATGGAGGATAAAGCGAAAAAAAAGGAATAGGAGTGACTGCATATCTTACGCTCAAAAATATATCAATAAATAAAAAATTGCACACATTCTATAGCAATCTGAAGAAAAGTTTTTTAAAGTGTTATAAAATGAGCGAACAGTATGAATAAAATCCATTGGTCCTCAAAATTAAGAGGTTTTGGATAGACTTTTATACAAATGTTCACAGAAATAGTTGATGAAATGGTTTGTAACTTTGATCACATGTAAAGAATATATTTGATGTACACTTTCCAGTAAAGGTTCAGTGATTTAAATGTTGAGGGTAATTTGAAGAAGCACATCATGGGCGACCGTAGCGCCACCCGTAAGAGCTATATGAGGGGAGAACAGATTGACGATTTGAAGTACGGCAAATGGGTTTTCGTACGTTTTTTGAAGTGTAATATTTTTCATCTCGATTGCTGAACTTTTTCGGAGCGATTTCATCAAAAGGGACGGAAGTTGGTAACAGGAAGGGACGTAAGCGCGTGCTATTTGATTTGACCAATGAAAGCACGTGGTGGAGTCTCTTCGCATCGGGGTTGTTTTTTTATATAGTTAAAAGTTAGCATTTCAAAAGATTTTTTTTTCTTATTCGGGATAAACTTACGATAAAGTCTCAGGACTCGTGTAAGAAATCTGAAGTTAATTTATATGAGTAAACTATATTAATAACTATACTGTTAAGCGTGTCTGACAAAGTTCAACATTCTTAAGAAAATACGAGCAAGTAATAAGGAATTATTCGAGTTAAATTTTTTTGGTGCGTATCTTTTTCAAACTTTGAGGTTAATTCCGGTCGCTGTCTATATAATATTTTTAATTGTGATTAAAAAAAGTTTTTTCGATTAAAAAAACGAACTAATTAACTACACGGGTAATTTTGATTTCCTCTAATATTTCTAATTTTTAAACATTTAGCAAGCTAATTAAATTTTCATGATTTTGTGATTAGCAGAGATGGACAAATCCAGAGCAGAATATATGCGAAATCCAACTCTAGTAATTGTTTTTTTTATATTGTTAAAGTTAGCATTTCAAAAGATTCGAATTTTACAACTGGTTTTCGTTTTCTTACTCCACTTCGCAAACACCAGCAAGTCTTATTCAGGATAAACTTACATCCTTCCGCTCAATTGTCAAAGTCTCTGGGCTCGTTGTGTATGAAATCTGAGGTTATATTTATCTGTGTAAACTATATTAATAATTATATTTACTGTTAAGTTCAACATTCTTAAGAAAATACGAGTAAGTAATATGGAATTTTTCGAATAAATATTTTAGAGTGCGTATCTTTTTCATACTTTGAGATTAATTCCTGACGCTGTCGATATAATATTTTTAATTGTAATTAAAAAAATTTTCTCGACTAAAAATTTCCTAATTAAATTTCCTAAATAAAATTTTCATTAAAGATTCAATAGAAAATTATTTTACAATCATACTCAATTCAATCTCACTCGATTCATTCACACTCAAAATCATGGGAAGTGAGTTTAAAAGAGCAGAACCATCTTCGGTATATGGGGAAAAAATGCAGGAAATCTTTAATTTGTTGAACCGTTTGATTCGGAGAAATGTATATGGCTGACGAAATCCCTGTTTGTCCATTTTCAAGTCTATTGTATCCACTGTTCCTCAAATTAAACAAGGAAAAATATTTTTGATAAAAAGTTGCATTAGTCCTTGTATTAAATAAATAAAATTTTCATTAAAGGTATAACTATTCGATAGAAAATTATTTCCAATCGTACTCGATTCATTTTTTTTTCGGATTTAAGTTACTATTGCGTATTTACCACGATAACATGTCAGATGTACACATCATATGCGACTACTGTAAGGCTCGTTTCTTTTTTTGCGTAATCCGTTTACCTATTCCTCGTGGAAGACATCAAGCTTCTTTCGACAGTTTCTGAATTCGACCGAGGAAGGCCAGTAGACTTATAACGCGCTTATAACGCGCACTTCGAACACAAAAAATAAGATGGAAGTTAAAATAAGGGTGCCGCGTTAAATGCCGAGTATAAAAACGATAGCTTTAAAAATAACATAAGAGGTGAGAAAAAAAAAATACTTCTACACATGTATCGAAGTACTGTTTATTTAAAAGAAATGACTTGCCCTATGAACTAAAATGAGTTGTAGTTCTAAAAGTAAACTATTTTTCAGAAGTTTGAGATAATACATACATGGAATAAATGACTTCAAAACATAAGAGCAGTGTATACTAATATTTCAGATTTTTTCGTAAAAAAGGAGGTGCAATATATACGGCAAATATACCTAAAAACTGCATCTTCAAAGTATGGGGCGCGTTATACACCGGTGCGTTTTATATGCTGGATTTTACGGTAATTGCGGATTATCTTTCAGAGAAATTGGTCAACGTGTTATACGAAACCAAGCAACTGTGATGCGGATATGTCATCGCTAGATGCAGGAGGAGACGACGAACTGACGGGGCCGATCGCACCCATCTCGTTGCACAACCGGTCGTGATGGATCGCATGGCAGTAATGGATTTCGAAGCCACATCACGAACCATAGCACAACAGATTTCAGTCTGTTACGCATCATTCAGTATCCGCTCGTGCCATTCGACGATTGACAAATTTGTAAAATAATGCAGTGTGCCATTTGGAAGAGTACCGCGTGTCACAGGTGGCATGCGTTCTATAGATTGCCGTTCCCTGCTGTACATTATACTTGATGAACACTGTCATTTTTGTTTACGAAGACCATCTTTTTTCATGAAATTAAAATTTCGTAAATAAAATTTTTCATAAAAATAACTTTTATCATACTAATGCCTTTTTTCATTGTATTATAATTTTTTTTATTTACGAAGCAATCCAAATGGAGGTGGAGGGAGGGGGTGAAAAAAACCGGAAATATGTCAAAGGAAGTCATAATGGCTTCTACAGTAATATATTCAGAATAAATAACACATTTGGCCTTTTAAACTAGAAATTGGCTGAACGCCAACTTACTAGAGCTGTATCGTGTAGCTTTTATGGGTGTCATTATTCACACACTTTTTTTTTTTTTATTTAAGAAAATAACGCAGGCTAGAAGAATGTACTACATTTCTTGCTTGTTATTTTCCCCCTCGGCTAAAGCTACTAAGTTTTGACACATAACATTTAACTTAGTCTTTAAACATTTCTGCAGTAAATAAAAGAAGCCATTTCTTTATTGACTAGAATTTGAAACATAATACGAAAGAATGAAATTAGTTTCATATATTTTGCATAAATAGCAGCATATATGTATATATATACTCAGGAACATTGAAAATAGCGACCCAAGAAGAAAGCATCGGATTGAAATGAAATTTAATACACATAATGACACAGATGAGAGATTTCCTTGATCTAAAAAACAAACAAATACAGGGTGTGCAACGACACAAATACTGGGCAACTTCAATAGCGCGTTGGACTACCTCCAGCTGCAATACATGCCGCCACACGGTACGGCATTGAGTTTATTAGACACCTTATGTTGTCCTGAGGCAGATGGGCCCACAAATCTTGAACAGCCAACTCTAAATCATGTACACAGTGACACGATGGCAACTGCCGTTTTAGCTGATACCACACGTGACTACAGGGGACAAATCGGGGAGAGGGCCGGCCATGGAAGAGTCTGAAAATGACGCAGGAAGTCTTGAGCAACTCTTGCTGTATGCAGACGAGCATTATCTTGCTGAAAAATTGCCCCTGGCAGACCATTTAGGAAAGGTCCTCCATGGGGTCGAAGAATATCATCAACGTAACGTTGGCCCATTAAGGTTCCACGCATCACAATTAAAGTGGACCGGCTATCATAGGTTATGGCCCCCCAGACGATTACACCAGCTGTGCGGGCAGTGTGACGTACAACAGTGTGGGGGGAATTTTACCGCTCACCAGGGCGCCTCCACACCCGTACACGGTTATCATCTGTCCCCAAAACAAACCGGGATTCATCACTAAACACAACCTTTTGCCAATCTGTGACATTCCACATTGATCTGGCTTGGCACCACTGTAGACGCAGTTGCCGATATTCCGGTGTTAAAGGGAGTGCACGGAAAGGGCGCTTGGATTTAAGCTTTGCTTCTGCAAGGTGTCTGGAAATTGTTTGTGGAACAATTGCTATGCCTACGTCTGTTCGTATCGTTGAACGAGTCACTGTGGGGTCCACAAGTGCTTGTCGCACGATCCTTCGATCCTCTCTCCTCGTGGTCTTCCTGGTCGCTCCAGATCCGGTTTTCCGCGCATGGGTACCTTTTCGTGTCCACTGCTCCCAACAATTTCTAACGGCACACTCCAAACGATCCACCTGGCCAGCAACACGGCGCGTCGACCAGCCTGCAGTTTTCATCCCGATGATCAGGCCTCTCTCAAACTTGCTTAACTGTGAAAAATGTCTTCTAGCACGTTTACCTGGCATGTTTCGCTTACCAAAGTCTTCCTACAATCGGCGGGTAATCGTCACGTTTATGAATCTTCGAATTTGCTCTGGCTTATATAGCACCCTCTTCCTGATTGTAGCATCACCTCGGCGTGTATGAGCATGCGTATTGGCACAAAACTTGGATCATTTGCATATCACATTACGCTGTACTTATTTGCAAAGTTTCGCGATTGTACTTAGCTTCCTTCTTGGGTCGCTATTTTCAATGTTCCTGAGTGTATAATTACCTAAATTCTAACTTGGCATAGTTTTTATACTTGGTTATTATTACTTATTCAAATTCGCAATGTGTTAAGAGCAATTACTTCTTTCAAACGTATTTAGTGTAATCGCAGTTTAAAAGAGAATATTTTATTGAAATCTCTATTCTTTTGTTGCTTAGATTTTTTTAGAGTTCTCCGTTTCATTTATTTCGTATTGGGTGACATTTTTTAAACAATATTCAAGCACAACAAACATATTTACATCCCAGTTTTATAGTTTATTTGAATATTTGAAAACGAAATATTTATTTCATTCCATTAAAATTGTTATACTTCGTTTACTTTTTTAAAATACAGATATAACATGTGATCTAAAAGCCCGTTAACTTTTGAAATTTTAATAATTCATGAAATAATGTAGGAAGAGAGGTAAATATAAAGAAAATCATAGAAATTTATCAGCAATAGGGACCATTATACGAAAAGAATGCTTGCTTACTTCCTAATGGTCTATCGAGCATTTTCTTGGAATATAACCGTTTACGTTAGTGAAAACCTTCGTTTAAGATGACGAGTCTAATGGACGTATACATTATAGGCATTTACAGGGTGTTGCCGAATTCGACCGACAAATTCAGAAAGGGGATAGTTCGCAGCATAGGGACGACAAATCACCATAGAACATGGGGTCACAAATCATGTTTATTCGGTGAAAATTGCGACAACAGTAGGCGTTAGGAGGACGATAAGCCAGATGAGGGGAGAGGCCAAGCGCGAACGCTGGGATATAAATATACTACCTGAACGCCGGAATGGCGCAAAATACCTTGTTTTCCAACAGCACGTCCTCCCAGAGTTGCTGTAGGGTGTACCGGCCACTGCTCACCAGTACATGTGGTTCATGTAAGGTAGGGCACAGCATATTTTTTTATTGCGGTGGGCAACCCCCATAATGCTAAATATCCCGGGAGAGGGATTGGACGCAGTGGACCTGTTGTCAAGCCTCAACGTTCCCCGAACTTCAATCCCTTGGATTTCTTCTTCTCCTGGCACCTGAAATCGCTTGCGTATGAGACACTGGTACTTACAGTGGAGGATTTCACGGCACGGATCGTTATCGCTTCAGCTAACATCGCCAGCACCCTGGATTTGTTTTAACGTGTCTAACAATCTCTCATCTATCGGTGTCGGTTGTGCTATGACCTAAGTGGCTGTAGCTTTGAACAAATCCTGTGACTTGTTGCTTTTTTGACGTCTAGCTGTGATGTATCATTCGTATTGTAAACATGCTTTACATCTATTAGTTGTATATATATTTCTTACCTCTTATAGCCCCGTTTCATTCCACTTGACATTATAATCTTCATAACTGTTTCTGCGAATTACTCCGATTAAACATGGTTTGCGGCCCCATGTTCTATGTGGATTTGTCATCCCCATGCTACGTACTGTCACCCCTCTGAGTTTGTCCGCCAAATTTGGCAACACCTTATATATGAATACTTAGGACTTAAGGTGTTAAATTTTTTCCGTTAAATGACCATTATAGGCTATTTTGCTTTGTATATTTTTTTAAAAATAAATCCTTCATCTGGAATTTTTTTCGAGATCTTGAGGGAACGTTTCGATGACGACGAAGATCCTGTGCTTATAATAATATTAATAATTATAATAATGATAATAATACTTGAATTGTTTTTTTCAAAGTATTCTCAAATAAAAAAAGCATTTTAATATATATATATAATATTCTGCAAACGTTTTTGCTTTGCATTAAGGTATCCGACTACGTTCGAAACAGTAATTTTGCAAAAGTGTACTAACGAGTGTTTTTTTAATATTTAGTGTCTCTTATAAATTAGAATACACGTATAAAATTGATTTCAGAACACTATTACAATAAAAATGATTTAAATAGAATATTTTAATCAAAGATGAACGTAGAATAACCTGTTTTCAAAACATTATTCTTTTATGAAAATGCTTCTTTAACAATAATACATATAGCTTATATATAGCTAAGAATTTTCCAGAGAGCCTGAACTAGATTTTTTGAAGAACTCACATTATTTTCATAGTTTCTGGAAATTAAAATAATAATCGGTGCTTTTTTGCAACAATTTTTCACTCTGATGCATTAAAATATGGATAAACCAACTCCTAAACTATATATTTCAAAAATCTTAGTTCAGGCTCTGTACAGAGGTCTGAGATATGTCGAGGCAAAATATTACTATTATAGAAACATTTTTCACGAAAGAAGAATGTTTTGAAAATAAGTAATTCTGCGTCAATTTTTTACCAAAATATAACATTTAAATAACTTTTTATTGTAATAGCCTTCTTAAAACAATTTTATACGTGTATTCTAATCTGACAGACACTAAAAGTTAAAAAAAATATTCGTTTGTACGCTTTTACAAACTCATGGTTCGGAGCGCGTAATCGGATACCTTAAGTTAAAAATCATATTTATAAGTTTAGAAGCAATGTCCTTTAATTCTAAGACTTCTATAAATGTTTGCCACCCTAGAAGTTAGTTTTCATGCAGCAGAAATTGGCTACTTAAAACTAAGGGAAGTTTAATTTTTCGAAACTAGACGGAATATTTACCTTACAATTGACAGATTCTCTGCTTATTCGATCAGTATGAGAGGCGGAAAGAGGAGGGGAGATTCGCAGAGGTGGGAAAATTAGAGTTCTATTGTGCTGAGCGCGAATAATGAGCAGAGGAGATGAATGATGAGAAGGTTTAGGTGCGTTTAAATAGGAATACATTAAAGACCGCCCACACAACGATTTGAGACAGGCAGTTTTCCAAATACAAAGGCTTTAAATGCCCCTTACTTAACCTAAAAGGTTAAATGATTTGAAAGTAAAGTCACGATATTTTGGCGGGAAATTTTCATTTCATTAATTATGGTGAGCTGTGGGATGTGAAGAATTTTAGAATTGATGTATAAACTACTATTGTTGTTTCAAAATTAAAGAGATGAATAAAATTATATTAGGAGGTAATTTATTCATTCCTATTAAATGTTTAATTAATGTTGAAAAGTCTATAATGATTTCAGATAAATTTCGAAGATAAAATATTGATAAGAATTGAATGTATAAAGTTATGATATTTAATAATGTATTATGAAGTTTTGAGATGTGGTATATTGATTATATACAATAGGGAATCTCTTCTGAAGAATTGTTATTTGACCTGATACATTTTCTCCACGAATAGATTTACAAATATAAATATCTTTAGTTATTAGTATTACAACAATTTTAAATTTATTGATTAAAACAAGATGAGCAAATTATTGATTTGTAGCGTGTTACAAAATTTTAAGAGCACAGAACTTGTTACTATTCTTGTTAGTGAATTGATGAAACATTTTTCAAAATTTTAATTAATATTTTACTTATTAAATTCTGAAATGAAGGAAGTTTTCAGCAAAATGTAAAAATTGACATGTAAGAATTTATTTTGAATATTCATTATTACGAATGTTTCGTAATTAATCGTGTGAATAATTTGTATTTGGATGTTTAATACATCAATATTACTTTCTATTGTATTTATTTTATGATGAAAATTGCAATATTTGTAAGCAATGCTGCTGCCCCTTACACTATAATTGCGTTGCAATCGAAACTTGGCAAAATATTAACGACAAAGCCAAGTTGGCATCATTTTTGATGATCAAATTTGGTGATTACTTTCATGGATTGGCGACCCTTTTGGGCAACTCGGCTATCATATGGAAGATTTTGGAAAGTAATAGAGCAGTCTAATAACATCACGATCTCTGAAGTAAGCGAAAATTTCGAGAAAGACACCGCAGACTGTAAATAGGAATCATTCGCTGAAACTGATTCAGTTTTACCTTGAGATGTTGAAGTCTTTAATTGCTACGATCGAGTGAATGCTTGCGAATAATCTATCATTATGTATTTGTACTTTTAGACACTGATAGTTGTGTCTGAGGGCTATAGAAAGTTCGAAGACCTTCTAGAATTTATATGTAAATTTTGTTGCTTTATTTTGTACTTAACGAAATGTTCGTCTACAGTAAATTTCATTGCCCTTAAGGAACTGTTTTGATCTTTGAGACTGATAGAATAAAATCCATGAACCCCGATGTACTGTGGCGTATTGGGTACGAAAACACACAGTCAGGCTAGAGATATAAATATATAATTTTATTTACAAGAGCATCTAAATCGTCATCTTACACTCAGATCACGTTTCTGCTCTCTGCTCTCAGCCAGGACCCTCAAACGGTCCTCGCGCATGTCCTTTTCTAGAGGAGTCTATCTCGGAACGTAGGGGAAATGGATTCTAGGAAACCCTTCTCTCCTACTATCTCCGCTCTTCGTCTCCGATGTCATCATCTCGTGTCATAATAATAATTGTTATAGTACGTAACGATATATATACACTAATTAAAAAAAATCCCAATGACATGCAAAATTGTTGTAGACTGATGAAACTTCGGCAAATTAATTTGTTTATATAACATATTTAATTGATTAAAGTTTATGATCACTGTTTAATAAAAGCACGAGAGAAGTCATTTCAAATGTGAAATGATGACACATTAATAACAGTTTTCAGAATTTTGAATACAAGCATACAAATGTGCATGTAATGTGTCGCACGTCATGCAGATAACAAATATTAGTTTGTGGAATGTGGAATTGGTTAGAAAGACATCAAATTTGAACTGATTATACTTGAAAAGTAGGGGAAACGTTTCAAAGTTTATCAACAGATGGCGCTCCTCCCCACATTTCAAATACAATGATACAACCACTCAAGAGACATTTTGGAAATGATAGATTGTCCTGCTGTCATTTTTCAGCAGTATGGTCTTCAAGATCATCGAGTCTCAATCCTTATGATTTCTGGTTGTGGAGTTATCTTAAAAATATTGCGTTTAGTGGCTCGATTGTAAATTCAGCATGACTTGCATGGATTGCGCAGCACATTCACGACGCGACCGTAAGACACTTCGATCTGTTGTTCATCCGTTTCACTTGTGGGGGAAAATGGTGGAAAGCATATTGAACGATAGCCATGTTTAGAGATAGTTAACAGGCGCTTTCACTGTTACTTTTTAATCGATTTTTGGTCCAAGGATAATTAGAAACCGATTTTTCTCATTCAACTAAGGAATGTATGACTTTGCCAAGGTGGATGGGCTTTTCACGTACAGTGCCACAACTGTTGAATGAATTAGAAGTCATTTTTTCCGCGTCAAAAAACCCAAACCAAGTATGCACTTTGAACAATGCATGTGGTTTTATGAGGAACTCTTTAATTCTATTGAAAATGTCCCTTGTATCCAATCCCATTTCGTTTCATCATTTACAGCGCCCTCTATTTATACACTTTGAAATTTTCTTTCTTATGTCATACCGTTTCCCTCTTCTTCAAGTATATTCAGTCGAATTTGAAGTCAGTCTGACCTGAGGTTCTTTTTACAGCAGTTAAAAACACATCAAAGCGAGCATAATCACCCTGCATATCCCTTTAAGACCCCACCCGCACGATCCTGCGGGTTAGATATTCTTATACATTTTTGCTTCTGGAATAGTCGTATGTAAGAAAATCGCGAATCTAACGATTGAGCCGGTTTGCAGAATGTGTAAAGTGTTACTTTTTATCAACAGACGATGGTTGTGGTTCATGTTTTACTTTCAGCTGGCAAATCTAGCTTTGTTTTCAAATACAACGAAAACACTTCTTTAAATCTGTCGTAAAAAGGGTAATTATCAATATATTTCTAATTGCTTGGATGCACATTTTTGTATTACTGTTTAAATAATTGTAAAATAGAAAAAAATATTAATTATACTTTATTAATGTGGCTTGTAGGACTCGGGATTCGTTACTCGCACGATAATGCGGGTTGGGCGTTACTTGAGTCACTGGAGCTGTGAATTAAGTACTTACCAGGCGAACTTTATTTTATTGTTTCAATAATTTTGATGAAAGCCTACGTAAAAATGAAATATATAGTTATATAATTAATACCAAATTTTCTAGGGGGTCACAATGGATGAGTCCCTTTTTTTGCAATTAATTTTCATTTTCATACATTTGTTGAGGAGTATGCCATTTTTATCCTCTCTGCACAGATATCGGTATACATATCTCTTCCCCCCGCCAAAAAAAATCTGGGTTTTTGCGGTGGGAGTTAGTATGATGTGGTTTAAATATATATATATGTATATTTTAAATAATAAAATTTTCTGATACATTTTACTATTTTTCATGGAAACATTTAACCAAAAGCTTTTTTAGGTGTCTAAAAAGAGAAGAATTCTCGTAGAAGAAACTTTTCAATTGATGAATAAATGAGATTGAACTTAGATCAGAACTTAGTGATCTCTCGGATGATGACAATGCTGTGAACAAAACATATTAATCGCGTATACTGGAAGGAGAATCAAGTTCAGATGCGAGCGATGAAGAAACACATGGGAATATTTAAAATGGAAAGACAATTTTGGATCATTATTTACCATAAAAGTCTTTTGAAAACATTCATTGAATTGATTTAGCTGTTGCAAATTCTTGGTTTCTGTGCAAACAAGATGCAATATCAAATAAAATTCCTCTAAAAATCAAAATGAATCGCTTAAAATTTAAGTTAGGCATCGTTGAAGCGTTATAATACCTCTGACACCTACTAACAAAAATATTTTAACCGATGATGCAGATAACAGTGTTGTAATTCCACTCGAAAAAAGATTGAAGCGTTATGATCCACCTACTATACATGTCACGGCTTTTATCCTGGCCATTCCAGGATAAAAGGCTTGACATGTATAGCCCTTTTTGATGTGTTGATGACATTTCAAGGCCTCGCAAGTGCAGATTTGAAAACTACTAAAGCAGTTTGAAAATATGTTGGGAAAAATGCAATGGTTATTTATACTTGTCAAGAACAAAACAAAAGATTTTTACAGTAAATAAATAATGAAAGATAAAAGAGTTAATTGTACATTAATAATTTCCTTATTTGTAATAATTTTAGTAGAATTAAGATATATTGTTTTTTCTATCAACTTAGAGCTAAAAGTGTTTCCCAAGGGGTTTACTATCTTTGGTAAACACGGGTCTCACGAACCTGGGGTACCCTAGTGATCCTTCTCTATTTTCGACCCTCCTTCTTGTCATTCAATTTATCCTTTCTTTCTTTTCCCGTCTAGATCACAGATTTTCACAAATGTTTGGCGCAGTATAGCCAGATTTGGCTTTTGCGCCATAAAATCTCACATTCACTCATTCACTAGAGCTAAAAGTGTATAACTCGTAAAATTTCATAGGTTAATTTATCCAAAGGAAAATAAAGGAGTTCAATTATAGTTCTTAAAAATTGTATACACTCTAATACTAATTTTAATTATTCATTTTTTATATAATTAAATTATTTATATTCTGTAAGAACTAAGAAATTTTTTATTAATGGTTATAATATTACATGATACTCTTCTAGATTTTATCAATGCTAGTAATTGCTAAATTGAGTTACGTGATCTTGAAATTATTATATTAAAAACTTTGAAAACAAACATTTACTTTTGGTAAGAAAAACAATTTTGCTCTGAAGAATCTCTGAAGACAAGAGCCTGTTCGGTATATATCTACTTTTTGACAGTATTTTTTCGGTATATTTTCAATATTTCATTAAAATTCTTCATGAAATTTAAGGTATTCCTTTTTTATTACATTACAAATTTTTGAATTTTTCTTTTTCAGATTTTCTAAGAAAACCAACGAGTAAAAGAAGAAATTTCTTTGTCAGATAGCCAAATAATACAATTGTGAGCTATCAAAACAAGTGAATTAACTCTGTTTTATCTTATATTCTATTTCTGAAGGCACCTGAGATTTTGCTCAACTTCAATTGGCAAGAAATTTTCAGTAACGTTTCATTCCTTCTCAAGAAAGCTCAAAGAATATTTCAAAAAGCAATTGAAAGAAAATGATACGATTGATATCGAACAAAACTAATACTAATTGATTGAAAGAACTGAGCTGAGGTTTTCTGCGATCAGAGGATATAATTCCAGAGAAGAATATTTTGTCTAATATATTTTGAGAAATACTCCACAAGTATTAAAAAATCAAGTACATTTGAAAATATTCACCGCGCGCGCGCGTGGTTTATAATGTGAAGATTCTACCACAGTAAAAATTACTATAAATTAAAAAAAAAAGGATTTCCTTCTACGTTCCAGGAGGGGAGCGGGAATTTTTTTATTATTTTTCCAATGTCATTAGGGTCCACATACACTGCTGGACAATTGCTAAGGACAGATCACAAATTGCTATGTAGCATAACATTAAGCGAGACATGAGGCATAGTAGGATTAAATATAGTTGCCACACTGTTCAGACATTAGAATAAAGAATATTTATTGTTCTGGAAAGTACAAAAGCTGTGAAACATCTGAAAGAAAAAAATGTTCATTTGATCTGCGTACGGAGAAATGGAACAATGCATCTAAAAGTCAGCAGGCACCTTAAAGAAAGGTATCAGTACGGGATATGTCCACCGTGGAGTGTGATGCAACATTCCACACGTCGTACCATAATTTGCACAACATTATCCAGCAGCTGTTGAGGCAATTTATCCCATTCCTCTGTGAGTGCACGGATGAGGGTGTTCTTGTTTGTCGGAGGATAGTTTCGATCAGCAACTTGCCTCCCCAAAGCATCCCACACATTTTCAATGGGGTTTAGATCTGGAGAACGCGCTGGCCATACGAGACGTTGAATACCCTCGCTGTCTAGACAATCCTAAACAGCGAGTGTTCGATGACATGTTGCGTTGTCGTTCATAAAAACAAATTTATCACCGACAGCACCACGGAAAAGACGAACATGAGGAAGTAGAACTTCATCAATGTATCGTTGGCCCGTCATAGTCCCATTCGCAACCACATGTAGGCGCGTGCGGCCATTGATCATGATGCTGGCCCACACCATGATGCTGCATGTCGGATATCGGTCCTTTTCCTGGATATTTTCTGGACGATAAGCAGTACCACTCTCGCGCCAGATGAGTTGGCGTCTACAATCCGATGACACACTGAACCTACTCTCTTCTGAGAATATTACACATGCCCAGTCCTGTTCAGTCCAATTGTGATGCTCACGACACCATTGCAAACGGGCAGTATGGTGCTGTCTGGTCAATGGGACACACACAACAGGTCTGCGTGCGTATAGTCCTCCTCCCCTCAAACGTCTGGCAACAGTTTTTCGGGAGATCTGCTTTCCTGAGGCAGCAAGAAACTGATTTGCCACCTGCTGAGCTGTGGTGCGCCTGTTCCTTTTGCTGATAGGACGATATATCTGTCTTCTGCAGGCGTCGTACTTCTAACACGACCTCCCCCGTGCCGTCTACTACACATTCCAGTAGTTTTAAATGACTTCCACAGCCGTGAAACAACGCTGTGAGCGATGTCGAACTCCCTGGCAGCATCTGTTATTTTTCGCCCTTCTTCGATCTTTCCAATAATTCGGCCACGCGTAAAATCATCTATGTGATGTCGGGAAGACATGCCAAAAATTTTAAGTTCGTCTATTAAATCTTTCCTGTAAAACTTTGACTTGAAACAACAACTGTCTACACGCGTCAAAACCTTTAAAGCTCTTATGAACGCTATCACGTGATGAACAGACGTGGAAAAAAAATTTGCATACTCATACTTTTTCTTACTAATATCCCGCACTTATTCTAATTTTCCACATTTTGCTTCCTTTCATTTTGTGGTTGCTATGGATGATAGTGTTATCCGTCCTTAGCAATTGTCCAGCAGTGTATTATTAATAACCAGAACAATTTAATATTTAAAGATAAAAATAATTCGGGTCTTAAAGGGATAAAAGAAAGATAATAACAGCATTCTTACTACACTGAATTCAAAGCGCAAATACTAGTAAAAGAATTTAATTAAAAGAAGGTTTTAATAAGATGATCTTTGCAAAACAGTAATACCTCGACTTATTCTTCGAATTACGCGATTTTCAAATCTCGTCGATTCGTCTTTTTTCTTCCTTTTACATCAGAGGTTCCCAAACTTTTTTGTCTCATAGATCCCTTGCCATGTCTTTCGGTATGGGGTAGACCCCTGCTTAATTAATATTGAATTTTTGCAAATTTATCAACTTAAATGTCTTTTTGACAGCTGGTACGACTACATTAAAAGAATTAAACTTGTAACTAATGAAGTATAGAGTTAAACATTTAAAAAGCATATGTTAATTTTTAAATTAAAAGTTAATTAATATGTAAAATAACTGTTAAATAAAATAACCAAACAATACACGATTAATTTTAATGGGAGGGATGAATCTGGGGAGCTACACTAACAAATTTTTAACATTTAGTAAACTTAAATCTCCTCTGTTAGTAGTGTCCAGTTCCTTTTTTTTTGGCAACTGCGCTGAAACTCCTTCTTACTAGGAAAAATAATTAAAAACTTCCTCACGATATTCCATAATTCGGGACAAATAACAGGTTTGCCTTTTTAAAACCAAAATTGCTGGCATCCGTTTCTAAACTTTAAAATCTTCATTGATGCATATCACGATCAGTTCATGTTGTCGTGTGACATTTTTCTTTTAATATGACCATATAAATTCATTGCCTACTGTGATATTACCATAGTCAAAGCATTCTCAAACCTGTTTTCAAAATCCGAATAAAAAGCAGTTCAATGTTGAACGTAGTTTAAAACGTGCTGACAGATTGTCTGGGTTAATTTGAGAAAATTCCAGAGACCTCCAGTATTATACTTCTTTAATTTAACTCTGGAAAGAAAAGCTGAAATGGTTCCTGTTTTAAAAAAGACTTATGCTGTCACCTTGTAAGGGCAAATTAACACCTCATTGAATTTAGTAACTAAATCTGCTAAATAAGAAAAATTTGGTTTCCCCACTTGATTAAATTTTCTTTTAAAATTAAAGGCACGATCTAGTTTAAAGAGAGCCAATATCACATAGACCCCCCCATCGACCCCGAAATTATTTTTTTGCTGACGTGGACCCCTTACAGGTCGTCATAGACCCCTGGGGGTCTATATAGACCACTTTGGGAATCACTGTTCTACATCACTGAAACTCAGGGGGAATCAGTGGCAGAGCATGATGACATTGTAATTTGATTAAAGGAGTTATCGCGATCTTACCAGGCTGGTAGTGATGACGTTGAAGAACTGCTGGATTCCCACAATCGGGCGATGAAAATTGATGAACTGATAGAAATGCATGAGAAACAGCAAGCTATTGAAGAATTTGAGTCTTTAGACCCAGTTCTGTCAGAAGATTGAATGATGGATAGAAATTGGACAAAAGGCATCAGTTTAATTGAAAAAAATTTACAAATTTTAGAAAATACATGCTCCAATTAAGAGCGTATTTTTTCAACAAAACAACGAATAAAAATAATTATTAGCATGCTTAGAGGAAATTTTGTGTGGGGGGGCTGGGGGAGAACTGTGAGAAATGGGACGAACAGGCCATTTCCCTATGAGCAGCCCATTATAAACCAGACTTTGCAGTTGTCAGAAGAAAAGTTAAAATCTGTGTTGGCCAGGGAAGCACAAACTGTCTGGCTTACAAAATTCATAGACTCTCTGCAAAGACACAGAAAGCAGATTAGAGTGTTTTTCACACCGATTCGGTGTAGGTGTTGCTGAAGAAAGTCATGGCCGGTCAAATTCTAAAAACAGCAGAAAAAACCTGTCTAGGAAGACCCGTTGGGACTGGACTATGGAGCAGGGTCTCCCAGACCTTTTCTCTAGCCCAAAGGTCGGCAACCTGCGACTCACGAGCCGCATGCGGCTCTTTGGATGTGAAGGTGCAGATCTTTAGTTCCATATGCAAATATTAATTATTTTATCAAAAAAAAATTTAAAAATCGTTCTGAATCGATTAACGAGGATTAGGCACTGTTTCTATCTCTCAGCCACTTGTACTCGCCTTTCACTGCAACCATATGTACTTCATTTTCATTTTGCGAAGTCATAAGTAATCGTACATCTGTTATGCCGTTTTCATCTAAAATAGTATTACTATACTTGGAAAAGCATAGAAAGGATTTTAAATGATTATTTGGTCTAGATTTATGAGTATCCAATCAAATAAAGCATAATAAGAAACGTTTCACAAAATTGTTTTTATAACAGACATACATATTTTTATATTCAATCCTGTTAATTATAGAGCGTGTTCCTTTACTATTAAAACATTTTGATCTCACTCTCCCCACGTTGGGCGCCATTTTATAACCTGCACTCAAAAATAACACCGGCGGCTAGCTCAAATAATTTTAATTGGTTGTACATTCTAATTGAGCACAGTTACAAATACATAAAAAACAGTCAATACAATACAAATACTAAGGAATTTGCACATTGGCACGTCCTTTCTCCACCGAGGTGGCAGGCTGACTGGTTAATTGTCCATACGGCCAGGAGAGGGCGCTCTATAACCATTCGTTACAAACTTAGGTTGGACTACATCCAATGGTAAATGACATTTATGCCTTTGTAATAAAGGTTAGTATTTATTTTTCGTTTATTTATTTGTATTTATTTTCTTTTATTTACTTGTATCTATTTTATATATTTTACTTATAGTATTTTTTTTTACTTTTATTAATGAAACTAATTAATTTTATGGTAATTGCACTTGTTCTAATTTTTATTTAAATCTAAAATACAGAATCCTTGAAGTTTGTTCATACCCTTCATTACACTGTTACTTAATATAAATTTTTAAATGTTTCTCTGAATGTTTTTGTTTGTAATTATATTTCGCTATGTTTAAAATATATTCGCACTACAATATATTAACAATTTAATATAAATAATTAAATTTGATAGGCAAAAGTGTATTTATCCTTGTAATTCGATAATCGAATCTGTTCTAAGATTAGGAAAAAAATGAGTCCGCTATAACCACGATGAGTTTCAAGGTGCCCCACTCAGACCACGAAATGTTATGTGTCTACTCTAACTACGCGTCCCCTGTAGCCATGCCACCGCAATATTAGAACTGTTTTTTTAAACGGAATTTAATATTCTGGTTCTTATGCTAGTATTTTGTTAGTAAGACAAGATGAAACTATAACCCTATAATGAGTTGAGATAGAAAAATTTTAATTGGTTCTCACACGCAAAAACGAAAAAATTGAAAGGAAAGGAGTGTAACATTTATAGCAAATATGCGAAATTGGATAACTTTTTAATATCTGCGACTACATCATCTTATTCAAGTGCTAGTAATAGTAATGCCAGGGAACTTGATGAACAAATCCTAGAAGTGATTAGTAATAGTAGCTGAGTCTTAAAACGCGGAATGTATCAGTTTTTACTTCTTTCTTCATTGAATCATTTTTGCATCATACAAAAAGCTCTGGTAAACTCCTAGGAGAGCCCCCACCCTTGGCGCCAAACCGGAAAAAGCGCCAAGCGAAAACGAAATGGCGCCAAGCAAACCCGACAACGGTGACAAGTAAATATAGCAGTATAAGATGGATGCGCAATGAAAATATATGTAAACAATACAGAAATTTAACATTTAAGATAAAAAATATAACAGCACTTACTTTCTTATTGTTGATCCTTCCCAAGTGGAGGGTAAAGTGTAACAACTGCTTTTAAAAAATTCTGGAAAGTCTCGTCGCTGAGTGAGTGATCGCGAGAGCGCCGCCATAAATACTCAGCGAGGTAATGGTCGAACATGCCTTCTGCGTGTCTGGTGATTGCGGAGAAAACGTTTTATTGCCGACCATGTACCCTCAATTGAATTTGTATGAGCACCGGTATCAGGATCTTTAAAACATACACTATGATTCACCTCCAAATGCTTAAAACCCTCATCTGACAAACATTTATACGCCTTCCAACAATCAGAAATAATCGTACTTCCAGGCAGGACCCATTCTTTAATCATACACAGATTAACCACGAATTCTTTCTTATACTTCTGCAAACATCATGCGTATTCACACCTTTTTTTCGACATCTCCATTCAAATCCATCCAAAACAACACTCTTTCGTTCATTTAATCTCATTTGCTCATTACATTTAGGACATTCATAACTTGAAGCAATTAATCCTTCTTTCATACACCATTCAATCAATTCTTTCTTGCCTCTAGCATTCAATAACGTAAAAAATTCTAACGTGTATTCACTTACAAGCGCAGCTATACTTTCAACCCGGTGCCCAACAACAAAATGGAATTTGAAATGCGCGCCCACAAATGACGAAAATTCTAGAAAAAGTTAGGGTTGCCATATGTTGTATTTAAAAGCAAGGTTACCATGACGGCGCAATTATCGCCAATCACAAAGTAATTCGCGCCAAGGGTGGGGGCTCTCCTAGGAGTGAACCAAAGCTCTTCTTATTAAGAGTTGCAGTATTTATGCTAGAATATAATCGAACTTTAGGTCAAGCTCATCACGGGATTTAGAAACGAAGAATAAAATAAGTGATACTTTTTTTTCTTTCGTAAGAATTTGAAACCAAAAATTATATTTTACAGTGTTCGTGTCTTTCTTAGTGTATCGTTTTTATTGAAGTTACCTGGTTATCTGTTGACTGTTGTTAGATTTTCCATTTTAATAAATACTGTAAATACTCTCTAATGCAGTGCTTCTCAAACTTCCAATGTTTGCGACCCAATATTCAATCATAATTTGCATCGCGGCACCCTCCATACAATAGCGGAGTATTAAATTCAATAATACTACGACATTAAACATACAATACGGCTTAAACCTCGTAAACCCCCAACGTATATAAACGTCTCACTCAGTCGTTACGTTTATTGCCCTCAGACGTATATATACGTCTCTTCGAAGTTATATCTTTGCTGTGAACTCGTATCCATAAAATTATTGCGAAGGCTTTAGAAAGCAACGGAATGACATTGACAGTGTTTGCGAAGGATTCGTTTATATCAGAGGATTTGATTATTTACTCCTTATCCACCACCCAACCCCTCAATACACCACATACGCTTACCTGCGTGCTAAACAGGGGCATTGGAGAGTGAATCAGCGAATTTTTAATCGGCATTTAAGAGATTAATTATAAACCGTACAAATTATCAAGATAAGTGTTAATGTTGGCGTATAGTTTTATATATGACAGATCCATAGAGTCACTGGTAATTATTAAACTTGTCCTTAACTTTGTATTGTTAAGTTAATTATAAAACAGATTGTGCACTACTCATACATTTATAAGTGTATTATATTGTAAATGAGTATTTTATTTTTTATTATGTCAGAATGTATTTGTTTGTTTACTTTCAGTAAGCTAAAATATATAATTTCTAAAAGAATTTTTTTTTTCAACTTTTCGAGAGGCTCGCGCCCCACAGTTTGAGAAACACTGCTCTAATGTTATACGTTATTTACTTCGTTTACTCAGACTCAGGTTGATTTTACATTCAGTTATAAGTTTAATATTTAAATATTTTTTTACATGAAGTGTAAAAATACATTATGTTATGGTTTTGCAATCTTTGTACAAGATCCAGCTTGGGGCCCAAGACCTGACCTTGCGGGGAGAGAAGGCTCAGATGCGTCGAAACTATGTACTTATAGTCAATCAGTACGTGAGAGAGTGAGACAAACATTGTGTGTGTGTTTCGTGTCTCAATTATTTCTTTTAATAACTAAATTATTAGAGATTTATTTTATTTATGTAAGTATATATTTTTAATTAGGAAATATCGTTGTAAAATGTTTTTGGATAAATTATATTTCATTATGACCAATTTCTTGTATGTATTTAAGAAGGTGTACGTCGACATAGTAAATAATAGCAAAACTTGTTCGTGTGTCATCTACTGTGTGTGATTTGGATACTTAAATAATAATATTAAAAATTCTTTATTAAAGCTTCACCGCAAGCATGGCATTACCAAAAAAAAAAAAAAAGAGGAGCATTGAGAATTCAATCGGGATTGAACGGAGTCGTTCGCTTTCATAACAACTCAGATGGCCTTTCGACTTGTCCCATTTGCCACGAAAAACTCGTACACAATAAGAAAGCAAATTTAGACAGACACTTCGTTACAAAACATAATCAGTTTGCTAGTAAATATCCAGCCAGTGAAAAACAAAAAAAAAAAAAAAAACTGTCGATGAGCTCCAAAAACGAAAACAACAATCAAACTCTATGTTAAGTAACTGGACTTAATTTACAAGTAACGTTAATCTGGCAAGATTTGCAGTATCACAAGAAATTTCAAAAAGGGCAAACCATTCTCAGATGGCGAAAAGATGGTATGTCAAAGATTGCTTTATACGTGCATCTGAAGAACTGTTTCGTGATTTCAAAAACAAATCAGAAATCTTGAAAAACCTCCCAAAGATTTGCCACTATCCGTGAAAAAAAGAACAAGATAGAATAGCTAAAATGTCTCCAAATGTAACATATTTGTAGGTGGAAGATATTCAACTTTCTTCTGCCTTATCACTAGCTATAGATGAGTCTTGCGACATGAAAGACACAGTACAAGTTATCCTTTTTGTCAGGTATATGTCTTTCCAAGGTCCAAAAGAAGAACTTCTAGGATTACTATCGCTCTCGGGACAAACTAGAGGGGAAGATACAGCGAATGCCGTGCAAAAATGCCTTGAAGACAATAAGATCAATTTAAATAAAATCATTTCAATAGCAACTGATTGAGCCAGAAGTATGGCAGGAAAAAATAAAGGGGCAACAACGATTCTTCAGAGCAAAATAAACCACGAAATTCTTACGTTTTACTGCATAATACATCAAGAAGCGCTTTGTGCCCAAACATTTCCGGCCGAAATAGTTGAGGTCATGAATTTGGTAATCAAGATTGTTAATAGCATCTTGTCAAAAGCACTCTACCATCGTCAGTTTAAAGAATTCTTAAACGAAATGGAGACTCAGTAATCTGACCTCCTTCTTCCCAATAAAGTACGATGGCTTTCCAAAGATAAGGTGTTGAAACGCTTTGCTTTGTGCTTGAATGAAATAAATACATTCCTCAATGAAAAAGGCATTAATCACCCTGAATTAGAGAACGATAAAAAGTTGCAAACATTTTTCTTTATGCTGGATATCACAGCTAAATTAAATGAGCTGAATCTAAAACTGCAAGGAAAGGGAAACCCAGCCTATGTTTTGGTAGAAGAATTGATTTGTTTTGAAGAAAAATTAATTCTTTTTCCAGAAAATATTCAGAGTGATAAATTACTTAATTTTCAATTTCTAAAGCAATATCGCGATAAAACCAGTGCAACTGTTGACACGAATTAATTAAGCACAGTTATAAAAAAAATTAAAGATGAATTTGCTGACAGATTTGAGCAATTCAAACCAACAAAACCGCTCTAGCATTTGCAGTAAATCCTCTCAACACAAGTAGTAACGAAATCCATATTGAGCTATTTGGAACTGATATTGGATCTCTAGAAATGCAATTGATCGATTCAAAAAGTAAAGCTTCGTGGAGTGGAAAATTTACAGAGTTGAAACGCAAGTTAGAAGAGTTGGAGGTTCAGAAATGTGTATGAACGTAACGCAACTAAAGTTGACAGCTTTAAAAGAAATTCCGCGAGTTGAGGCACTTATATTCGACGCTTGGAATAGTCTTCCAGATTGCTACAGTGAGGTGAAGAAGTTGACATTTTTTTGGAGTGCTGACTATCTTCGGATCGACATATTCGTGCGAGCAAACGTTCTCTTGCGTGAATGTAATTAAAAGTAAAGTAAGAGGCCAACTAACAAATGAAAATTTAGAGTCGTGTTTGAAATTTAAAACAACAAGTTATGAGCCAAATTTATCCAAACTTTCTAAAACCATGCAAAGCCAACGCTCCCATTGAATTTGTTTGTTCAAATGTATTTTATTGTTTTTTTTATTTTTAAGTATAAGTTATATTGTGTTAAGTAAAGTTTAAATTTTCTACTTGAATAACCATGCAAAGCCATCGCTCCCATCGAACTTGTTTGCTCAATAGTTTGTTATTGAAGTACAAGTTAGTGTTGTAAGTAAATGTTTAATTGTTTTAATTTTTTACTTAATAATAAGTAATTATCTAATAATGCCATATATATATGTTATATAATTTGTTGTGAAAACACTACTTATATATATGAATAATTAGATATTTTTTCTTATGAATAAATGGATTAGTTTTCTTTTTATCAAAAACCTTATTAATGCAAGTACTACTTATTAATGGTAAGAAAAAATTTTGTGGCTCTTTAAAAACTTGAAATTTTTTAAATTGTAATTTTTGGCTCTTCCGACTCAAAAGCTGGTTGACCCCTGCTCTAGCCTCAATCTCTTGAATTTGGTGAATATACTTTCCCATGGATCTGGAAATATTTGAAAAGGACAAGCATGACAAGCTACCAGAAGGCCGTGAGAGATCGCAGCCATGCTTCGCCAGAGAGTCCACCTTTTCATTGTCTGTGATGCTGCAATGGCTAGGGGTCCATTGAAATACAATAGTCCAGTCAGAACCGTTGAGTGCATGAATTTTTCTCTTTCACCTCCTCTACCTCTATCGAGTCACTATTGTGTACGGAGCAGAGAGTGAGGATTGCAGATTGAGAATCTACAAGGAAGACAGCTTATCTGTAGGAAGTAGACGAATTGGTTAAGTGGCATATTGCTTGTCTCACAGCCTTTACCTCTGTATCAAAGTTTGAAGCACCGAAGCCTGCTGCTAAAGTGTCTTCAAAAAGGTTTTTCATAAAAAAAGCCAGTCCCAGCTGAGCCGTCCTCCTGGGCAGAACCATCAGTATAAATGTGGAGCCACATATCCTTTGAGTATAAAGTCATGATGGTTTCAAGAGCATTGGCACAAAAGGCAGTATGGGCTTTGCTGTCATGCAGATGTGACGTCATTTTCTCTTCGCTTTCCTATGAAAGCGAAACAGAAACTAAATCAACTGGAAGAGTGGTTTCCCACTCACCCCTCCACCAGCGTTGTTTTTTTTTTTTTTTGCTGCACTCAATGTGGATTGCTATCTATTTTTTTGGTAACTTCAACAAATTATTCTCTGTTCAACTTATTATGATGAGTGAATATTACAGCTTTCTCTAAGGTTCCACGTAAAGGTATAACCGTTACCGTTACCAAAGGGCAGAAGACTTTTTCTGGAAAATTTATTGATAAATTTAAAGTTGGAAGGCTGAGGGTGGGAAGAAAACTTTCTCTAAAGCCAAGAGGCCGGCGAGGAATATTCATGTTTATATTGTACTTGTTAGATTTTATGAAACCTTCTACACATCAAATTAACTTTAGTTTACAATTTTGTATTTGTGGGTTATCATTATATAAGACTTTAATAAATATTTTTTTCTAAATTATTATTTCCTTTCGTCTCCGACCCAACTAAAAATGTGATGACCCCCTTGGGTCACACCTAAACACCAAGATTAATTTGAGGCAAAGAACCACCAAAAGCCATTTTGAATAATAATATTATTTATTTTTGTTATAATTTCCTCAAAAATCTCTGATAACAAATAATATAATAATGTTACGTCTTATAAAGGGATTTACCTTTATATCAAATTAAATTACTAAGAATACGATTGATTACTAATCTAGCTCAACTCAAGTAAGGTTTACCGAAATAGTAGATCCGAGAAACACACGTATTCGAATTCTTAATTGTCATTAACTTTAGCTAAGTATCTCAACTGACGCTTACTTTAAGCGTACGTGAATTATATTTACCGCTGGCTTATATCAGCTTTCTGGTACGTCTAGCAGCACGACGTCTTCACGAATCTAATCTCTTTGAATCTTCTAGTTTAGCTTGTAACGTTGTTGGCTCAATATCCTACCATCATCCCTCTTGCTATCTCGCAACCCTCGACTTAAATACCTTATCTAATTTGAATATCCCAAACTTCTTTTTGGAGTTGATTGGAAATATATATAAACGCGAATTTATATTCCCCAGAAAGACGCCTAAGAAGATTAGTGGAAAGGTTCCGTACAGATTCGTCACAAAATTAATTTATATGTATTTGTATGAGAAATGATATCCCGACTTACAGGAATTCGACGTACACATTGTTACATCCACAAAATTATAGTTTAATTCCTTTGTAATGTCGCCAGATGGAGCTGCTCTTCCCTCTTGGCGCAGAGCCAAGTCTTAGTTAGAACTTACTTTTGTTATACTTCTTAAGTCTGTATCACACATATATTTTTCATGTAATTTTTTCATCCAATTTTTGGCCGAATCTGAGGGGGAAGGGTTGCCGTAAGCAAAACGACATGCTCTGACGTCAGCCGCGCTCTATCTCCACATTGAAAAATTACTCGCCGATTTTTCTGCTTCGGAAAACGAACATCCAAAATGATTTATTTCATTTCGCTTGAGCTTTTGTTGATTGATGTAAACAGAAATAGAGCACCAATCTATTAAAAATATTATACGCCGTTAAAATATTATACACCATTAAAATATTATACGGCATATCTGAAGTGTTAGACGAAACCGAAGCCGCCATCTTGTCTATGACGTAGGGCGCTGAAGAACCCCATTGGCTGGAATTTCAAGCAATTTTTATTAGGAACAACTTTTTGAGCTCGTTAGCAAAAAATTGTTGTAAAGTATTTGCTATGGCAAATGAGTAAAAATTGCACAAATTGGACGAAAAATTGCTTGAAACGTGTACGTGTGATACGGCCTTTAGATGCAATGTAGCGAACGCATATGATTGTACTCGAATGCTTCTAATCCCAATATAGTTTGGATAATAAATAGTTTAGTTACAGTCCGTCGATTGATAATTTAGTAATTTAAGACATTTTTCACGGGGTTATCACTCAGTCTCACCCATCACGTAAGTTCAGGGCATTACTGTATGTTACTGTGTTCTCTTTGTTTATTTTAGTATACATACTTATAGAATGTGTGTTCCCAACTTTATAAAAATATATATTTAAATACAAGCATATTATTTATGTAATGCTGAAAAGTTTCTCAGGAGCTTTTCCAAAGAAACAAGATCCAATCAAAGCAAAACTTGACAATAGTTTATTAGGTATCTGCAAGAATTAGCGATCTGTTGCGAACATTAATAGACCATTCATTCACTGATAGATTACTTGTGTGTCGATAATAGTCTTTCTTGATGATGATAATGATGACGATGATGATCCAAAGTGGTAGCCTAATGGGATGTTGATTGTCTTTCAGCTTTGAAGCTTCTATTATCAAGAAATACTTTTTGTTTTTATCTCATTGTTGAGCTATTGATGTTGCTGAACTCATTCGATTGCATACAGAATTTTAATGTCTAAATTAGAATATAAGTTCACTGTATTTGAACTCAAAAAATGTCCTGTTCCAGAAAAAAAAATACTTAAATATATATATAAAAAAAATATTCGAGGAAAAATGTTACTTCTGTGATGAAACATTATTAAAAGAATTCCTATCCATAATTTGTGCTGTAAATATAAAGTGATTACAAAACTAATGATATTCAAAAGAGATTTTGCAATGCACTGTGTAATATTCATTTGACATAGTAATGAAGTTAGAGGTTAAGAAATAATTATTCAATTATGAAATTAAATTGAGTAAAGAAAATATTTTTAATGTTAACACAGCATTTCTCAAACTGTGGGGCACCCTCCCCTAGGGAAGCGTGATAACCCTGCAAGGGGGGCGCGAGTATATCGAAAAGTCGAAAGCAAAAGTTAATTTAAAAAAAATATTAATTTATTGAAAGGAAGCAAAACAAAATACATTCTGACATAATAAAAAATAAAATACACATTTACATTAATATAGTACACTTATAAACCTATCAGTACTGCATATTGTATTTCATAATTAATTCAACAGTATTAACTTAAGAACAAGTTTAATTATTACCAGTGACTCTATGGGCATATCATAAAATTATATACAAAATTTAATACTTATATTGATAATTTGTACGGTTTATAATTAAAGTCGTATTGTAGCTTTACGTCAACGTATATTGTTATTGTATAGATAGGGGGCGATGAAAATTATGATTGAAGATTGGGTCGCAAGTATAGAAAGTTTGTGAAGCACTTCGTTAACAAATTACTAGATCTCATTGAAAAGTTTGTTACAGCTGTATTAAGGATTAACTATTTACAATAACAAAAAAGAACATTAATCGTAATCTTTTGTCAGGAAGCCTTAAAAAATGTGGCAAGATAAATAATGCATACAAAACATTTTTAATTCAAAGCTAAATATTCACATATTCATATACAACGACGAAAAATTATATTTATAAAAATTGGAGTTTCTGTCCATGTAACGGGTCATTAAAAAAAAACCCTCCATTGTACAAACTATACAACTGCTCCTACTCATTGCTCAGATTGCAAAACTGTAATTTACACATGTATTATGTAATTCTAATGTATTCGTAACCAAGAATAAATTTATTTCAAAAATATCCGGGCGCCATCTGTTGTAGCTAATCTTAACTACGTCAAAAATTTGCTACAGTTTCACGAAAAACTTTTTTTATACATATAGCGAGAAAAATAATATAATCAAAAAATACCGATGCTATAAGACCAAGACAATTCATAAAAATAGATGAAACAATTGTAAATAAAAACTGAATGAAATGTACTATTTTAAAGATAGGCTTACATTAAACAAGCAATGAAAATAACTGATAGTATATAATAAAAATTTAAATTTTGAACCAGAACAAAACAAAATAATTTTTCAGATTTTTAAAGCAAGTCTTAAAATTCTGATTCAAAGATTTTTTCATATTTATGTAGATTTGTTTTTAGCTTTTTTTACTTATCTAGGGGGGAGACAAGTGCCAGAGAGTACAGGAGTTGGAAAAAATATTTTTGCTTCTGTATACTTTTCCATTGCTTACTTACAACTGAAACAGTTGAAGGGAACAAGACAGGGTTATTTATTTGATTAACTACTTGAATGTGATGCTGGAATATTTTTACACAAACAAACTGCGGGGGGTTGGTTGGTAACCTTGGCTACGCAACGCTTAGCTGTAATATAACTCTTGGGAGACAGATTCCATGAAATGATTGCTCGTTGTTTTACAAATGTTCGTTGTCAAATGCTGGTTCGTGTTTTAACTAAAACGTTGTGACTTTTGGACTGTAAATTGGTTTTATTACGAGATGGTGCTTTTCGCACGCTGTTCCAAGATGGAAGCTACAACAACAACTGAAGCGGAGGGTTACATCAAAACATTGGTGGAGGGGATCAGACGGCGGATGGCATTCGCGACAAAAAATAGATACAATTACGGAGTGAACATCCTCCCCCCGTTGAATTATATTCAATCAATATACAGAATCACATAAATCAAAGAAGATATAAAACATAATAAACAAATAATGCTTTACATAAATCAAGAAAGAAACAATTTCACAAATTACATATTAATTGTCCAAGGGCAGAACACACACCTTCCCAATGCTGCGTTTAATATTGCCCTTATTAGTTTTTATTTCCACTACGCGAATCTTCCCATCCGTACCAGGAACTAGCTTGGTAATGCGACCTATAAGCTCCATTTATTTAAAGGAAGGTTATCATCCTTAAGTAGGACCATTGTATTTAATTTCACGTTATCTTTGTGAAATTGCCATTTGTTTCGTTGCTGTAAATTGTTTAAATAATCGCGAGACCATTTTGTCCAAATATGTTGAACTATTTTTGTTAATTTTTGCCACCGAGAAAGTGTGTTTTCTGTCTTGTCTAACAAATTAGGTTCAGAAATGGAAGTAATGGGTCTTCCAATCAAGAAATGGCCTGGAGTAAGCACTTCCAAGTCGTCAATATCTTCTGACAAAGGAGTGATTGGTCTAGAATTCAGAATTCCTTCAATCTGTGTTATTATGGTTAAGAATTCTTCCAAAGTCATCTTTAGGTTTCCTACAGCTCTTTTTAAATAAAATTTGAATGATTTAACTTCTGCCTCCCAAAGTCCACCAAAATTTGGTGCTCTAGGTGGCATGAAATTCCAAGAAATCCCTTCAGTAGAAAGATAAGAAAGTTTTTCTTCGGGAAATTTTAAGAGATTATGTAATCTTTTAATTCTCGATTAGCTCCAACAAAGTTTTTGGCATTATCTGATGATATAGTAGCACATTTCCCGCGTCTAGCCACAAAACGCTTCAATGTAGCAAGGAAGGCGTCTGTGGTCAAATCCGAGACAATTTCGAGATGGACGGCCTTTGAGGCTAAGCAAACAAAAATGGCTACATATATCTTTTGGTAAATACCCTTTCTCTGGTGTTTATACCTTATGAAAAAGGGTCCACACTAATCAATTCCTGTATGCAGGAAAGGAAAACTAGGGTTTACTCTCTCTCGAGGTAAAGATCCCATAAGTTGGTTTGCTACAATAGGTTTATTTTTGAAGCAAACTACGCATTCGTGCACAATTTTCCTCGCTATTGATCTGCCACGAAGTGGCCAAAATCTTTGTCTTGTACAATAAAGCAAAGCTTGAGGGCCTAAATGAAAATTTCTATTGTGTATATTTATCATAATTAATTTGGTGAGAAGATGATCCGCTGGGAGTATAGCTGGATGTTTCTGACTATAAGTTAAATCCGAGTTTTGCAAACGTCCTCCAACCCTCAAAATTTGATTTCCATCGAGGAATGGATTTAAAGAGAAAAGTTTACCTTTTTTTGAACTACAACTACTCTTAGCTAGAAACTCGATTTCTTCTTGAAAGGCAGAGGCTTGAAGATTTTTAATGAGGCATAATTCTGCTTCATTCACTTCACTATAATCTAATTGACCAGACCTTTTTACACTAGGATTTCTAGAGTTGTGGAGGAACCTGAAAATATAACTCAAAATATGCAACAATTTAGTATAATTATTAGAACGTTTTGAAAGATCATCTATAAGAGAGAATTTACAAGAAGTTAAAAGCACATTTGCGGGTTTAAGTTCCTTTAAGTAGTCACTGTCAGAAGTTATCCTTTCAAAGTCAATTGGGTTTGCTTCAAGTTTTTCCCTTAAAAAGTCTGGGCCATGCCACCAAAGTTGTTTAGAAGAGATGTCCGAAGCATTCAATCCACGTGATATTAGATCAGCCGGGTTTTCATTAGAGGATACATGATTCCATTGGCAGTTCTGGGTTAGTCTCTGTATAATTTTTATTCTATTGCCGATGAACGTCTTAAGCTGCTCAGGGGATCGCTGAATCCAGGCTAACACAATGTTAGAGTCAGTCCATAGCATTATTTGCTGTATAGGTAGCGTCAAGGAATGTAAAACCTTTTCCAGGAGCTGTGACAATAACACACAAGCACACAATTCCAAACGAGGGATAGTGATTGGTTTCACCGGTGCAACACGGGATTTGCTGCACAAGAGTCTTGTAGATACATCCTCTTCTGAGATCGATTGAGCATATAGTACAGCACCATATGCTGCTGTTGAGGCGTCGGCAAATCCATGGATAATAATTCTGCCTTTTCCTATTACGAGTCGAGGGACATGGATATTTTGAATAACTGGCAGGGTAGACACGAAGTCGTTCCATTCTTTAGCTATTGGATTGGAGAGAGGTTCATCCCATTCTAATTTGAGAACCCAAAGTTTCTGTAATATTAATTTGGCCTTAGTTAGAATTGGCCCCAAGAATCCAAGGGGGTCAAATGAACGTGCAATAATGGATAAAACTTCTCTTTTTGTATACGACTCACGGCAGTTCACAACGGTCTTAAAAGAGAAATAATCAAACTGTGGACTCCAAATGATTCCTAGAGTTTTAATTGTTTTTGGTCTGATGATTGGCAATGGAAATCCCAAGATTGCTCTTCTTTAAGTATTGAATTCAATATTTCTGGAGTATTGCTACACCACTTATGTAGGCTCATACCCGCTTTTTTAAATAAACTAATTAATTCTAATTGTAGTTTTTGAAATTCTTGAAAGTCTGAACTACCTGTTAAAATATCATCCATGTAATTGTCTCTGATTGTAACTGATGCAGCCAAAGGATAATGTTCTCCTTCGTTCCTAGCTAATTGCTGAATGGTTCGGGTAGCGAGATAGGGTGCACAAGTAGTCCCGTAAGTTACAGTGTTGAGTTTGTAAGTTTGTACAGGACCATCAACACTGTCTTTCCATAAAATCATCTGCAAATTTCGATGACCGGGGTTAATTAAAATCTGTCTAAACATTTTTGAAATATCCGTTGTAAAGACAAATGTGTGCTGCCTAAATCTCAAAAGAATTGAAAATAAATCTTGCTGCAAAATCTCGCCTTTATACAAAATGTCATTCAAAGAAAGACTTGATGTTGTTTTCGAAGAGGCATTAAAAACTACTCTAAGCTTGGTAGTTTTACTATCGGGGGGAAACACTCCATGATGTGGTAGAAAATAAGAAATATTTGTTTCTAGGGGGTCAGCTACTAATTGCATGTGGTTTAAATCAATATATTCCTGTAAGAACGATTTATAAAGAGTTTGTAATCCATAATGTTTCGAGAGTTTTTTCCAAAGTTGATTCAAACGAACTTCAGCCAAGAACCTTGAACTACCTAAACAGTATGGATCTTTTTAAGGGGTAATTGTACAACATAGCGTCCTTCTTCAGTGCGATAATGAGTGTTTTGATATTGGGTTTCACAAATTTCTTCTTCTAAACTATGATCTAATGAGGATTCATCTACCTTTTCAATTTCCCAAAATGCTTGCAATTGTTGATTAAGATTATCTGAATTTATTTCCGCATTAATAGCTAAGCCACAATATGATTTTTCCTCAAATTTATCGAAACTCCCTACAACAATGTACCCGAAAACAGTCTCTTGAAACAGCCATTTTTCGCATGGCTATCGAAATTTATTGGGTCTTAATAATTCAAAAAAGAGCTCGCACCCAGTAAGCATATCTATTTTTCCTGGTATACCAAAATCTTTATCCGCGAGATCAATGTTCGAAGGAATGTTTACTTTAGTTGCATCCATGCGATGGATAGATGATGTGGTAATATACGGGACGATTAATAGTTCTAACGGCGTTGAAAAGTCTCCAATTTTATTTTGAATCACTGTTTTAACCCTTTGTTTAACTCTAAGGGTTATTTCACCTAATCCCAAAATAGACGCGTTTATTTTTTCAGAGGGAGTTTATTAGGCAGCCGTTGTCGAATGAAGGAAAGATGAGATCCTGAGTCTAAAATCGCTTTGCAGGGGAAAAGCTGACCCTCTGCCCCCCCCCTGAGGTAAACCATTGCAGTCGGGAGTAAAATATTTTTCTTTTCTACCACACAGTTCGAAAACGTATAAGAGTGATTTGGGGTTGTTGACCCTTGCATATTCGGTAGGGTTGTTAGTTCGTTAGCTAATGTCGTGGACAGGGGTGAAGGAATCGCTTCAAATATATGCAACGATGTATGATGACGTTTTTTACAAACGGAACAAGAGTTTTTCGATTTACAATCCTTAATTTTATGATGTTCCTTTAAACAATTGATGCACAAATTAAGGCGTTTTATTTGATTAAATCTATCGGATATTTTCATATTTTGATAAGAGATGCACTTATAAATCAAATGAGGCAGTTTACAGATTGCACAAGAATTTGATGAATCATTCGAATTAAGAAATATTTTACCTTTATGGAAGGGTACTTGTTTTGGTTTATGAGTAATAGGAGCAGAACGATTAATACTATCTATAGTTTGGCTTCTTTTTTCTAAAAACATTATAAATGTATCTAATTCAGGAATTTGATTTGAATCAATGGATTGTTCGAATTGTTTACGAGTTTCTCGATCTATTTTTTTCAGAATGCTATTAAACAATATGAGATCCGATAAATTATTGCGTTCAAAACCTAAGAGTTTTAAAGCTCTGATATTCTTGCTTAGAATATCTGTCATGGTTCTAATATCTTGAGCTGATTTTCGCTTGTTAACTTTTCTATTTCTAATATAGCATTAATATGAGTCTCAGTAAGGAGACGCTTATTTTCAAATCTAGTTTTTAATGCTGTGATGAGCGATTCAAAGGAATCATCAACTGCTTCAAGTAGTTTGGCATCACCTTGTAATGACGCTTTCAAATAATAAAGTTTTTGTGACTCGCTCAAGTCATTGTTATTACTTATAATGTTATAAAATTGTGATTTAAAGCTAGGCCATTCGTCGTATCTACCTCTAAATACCGGTAAAGGTATTTCCGGCAGTTTTATTTCTAATTTCAGTTTAGAATTAGCTTGAGATATTGCATTTTCATGTTTATGAACAGAACTAACAGAAGATTTAGCAATTAAAGAATTGAGAATATCTCTAATTCTTACCTCCAGCTCCTCTAGTCTGTCCTCCATACTTTGTATGTCAGCTCTATCACTTGTAGTTCCGATTCACTAATATCCTTGATATCATAGTACTGATCCTTTGATTCATCAATCTTTCTGTTCATTTCTTGGACACGTTTCAGTTTAATATCAAGTTTTGTCGGAGTATGATTCCCTGATTCTTCTACGAAAGTTTCTATCTTAGTTATGGTGCCTTTGATTGCACGCTTCGAATTATTAAGTTTATCCATTTTTTTTCTCCGGCTCGACGGACCAAAAATGTAGTGTTGTTTTACAAATGTTCGTTGTCAAATGCTGGTTCGTGTTTTAACTAAAACGTTGTGACTTTTGGACTGTAAATTGGTTTTATTACGAGATGGTGCTTTTCGCACGCTGTTCCAAGATGGAAGCTACAACAACAACTGAAGCGGAGGGTTACATCAAAACATTGGTGAAGGTGCTCAGTCGGCGGATGGCATTCGCGACAAAAAATAGATACAATTACGGACTGAACAAAGCTTTGAAATTGTTCATAAGAGCTATACTTTTGGAATAGTTAAACTTTTGAGAGAGAGAGAGTTATTTTTTAAAAATATTTTGAGTCATTTCCATTTTTTGTGGAAATAATGTCAACACACACAAAAACCAGTGAAATTTTTTTTTAACAGTTTTTACTGACAAAATTCTACAACAAATTGAATTTTTGAAATTATCTGCGTGTCTTTTGGCTACTGAAAAATATATGAATTTCCGGAAATTTTAAAGCAATGTAAAATATTTTTAATATCGAAACAATTATATTCATGATTGGTTAATAATTTTGTTGTTCTTAAGCTAAACATACATAAGCATTTTACTGCAAATGTCATGCAGTAGAAATCAAACTAGCTGTGAAATAGAAATAGAAATCACAAACGTCCATCAAAGTTATGAAAACAACACATTCACAAGAATAAAAATGGCTGATTTTCGGAAGATTTATTGACCACATTGGCAAAATTACTTCACTAGTGTTAAATTTCTTCAGTCGAATATATTTATACAATATTGAATTTCATTTTATGCCAGTTTTCAAACAGAAAGTAAATTAATATGGGGAATTCTTTCTTTTTGCTGTTCATTTAGTGAAAGCTGAAAGTTTTGTTCTAATTTTTCTCTTCCTCCCATTCTTTATTTAGAATTCTTTCGATTCACTTTACTAATATTTCCAATACTCCAGCACACAAATTAATTAACGAATACTATTTTGAAAAATGAAGCTTTTCTTCTCGAGTTTTCGGAAGACTCTTCGAAAGTTTTCCCTTCAAAGAAAAAAAATAACGACTTATAATCCAATAAAATAACTGTGTGCCAATTTCATCATTTGGTTGAAGTTTATTTTTGGATGTTAACTTCAACATGTTTTGGATTTCATGGTTATAGGTAAGTATAGCAAAATCATTCTTTAAATTTCGTAATTAAATAATGAATCACGAAAATTGTTAAAAAGAATTTTAAAGGAGTTTATTTCCTAATAATTAATTAAAATGAAGCTAGATTTCACTTTGTAAATTGTTTTCATGAAAAATAATACTGTTTTCCAGCAACGATTAATTTTCTGAATTCTTTAATTTTCTATTCATTAAAACACTTTTAAAACATTTGCATTAAGTGTGCATGATTAGATGCTTTTAAAATGTTGAGTTTGTAATACTAAATGTATTCGATTAAAAATAAGAATATTTGTGTTTAAAAAGTTTGATTTCAACTTTTAGTAATTAGTACATAAAAATAAAATAAGAGTAATAATTATTTTTATTTTAGTAAAAATATCAATATTTTTTCTAAGAAACTACCACATTTGATGAAGCTTTAATTTATAATTTTATTGTAAAGAGCGGCAGCAGAAATATATAATTTACTGTTGGAAAATTTCTATTACAATATGCTTAACTGAAATTCCAATATTCGTATAATCGAATATTTGTAAAGAATACCTTTACGATCTAATGATGTTTATCAAATATCCTTATAATAACATATTCCTCGAATATTTTAATCATAGAGTAATATTCTTTTCATGAATAGTACTAATAATCTGAGAAAATACAATTTAGAATTAAAATGCATAAAACATTCTAAGTTCATTGATGAAGATTATGATTTATAAAAAAAAAGCCCACCTCTGTACATTTTTTTTTATGAATTTCTTCAATTCCAATTATTTACTTAAATTTCTCTTAAACAATTTTAATAGACTTATACGATTCTAGTTCAAAAGATGACTGAGTAATTCAACCCTTCTTTTATTCAGAAATAAAAACATTTCTTATTACTTAAATTTCGCTATGTCGATTTTTGTCATTTCATTTTTGTCACAAAAAAGTTTTCAATATACCATCAAAATTAAAAACCTTCTGTTAGTATTACTTTAAGACTCTCCATCTATATATGAAATTCAAGAAAAACTTTCTAAATCATATGAAAAAGAAAACCTGCCACAACCCGGAGTCACTGGTGTAAGAGGTTCAGGAAAAAAGCAGATATTGTTTTAAAAATAGTACTTTTATTTTGGATCTAACACTGTATGAGCAAAATTTACAAGTAATTCAAAAACTTTGGGAGGGAGGAATCTTAATCTAACTTATAAGATTATTCAAAGTAACTTATCTTTGGATCTGTTTGTAATTCCCTTGACAACTCCTTCTTGAGCTGCAACGGCTTGTTTCAAATTAACTTGTATTTTTCCTCTACTGCTCTGAATGGATGTTTCCGTCGAATCTTCACGTTCAATGATTGATTTTCCACGATTAGACCCATTTTCAGGGTTTAGATGGTATTTATATACCAATATTAAATTAAGTCATCTCTATGGAAAGCAGTTTCTAAACTTCAATCAAAGTTAAAGAATAGTTTCCCGAAGAGGATTTGTAGAAGATCCGCGGAACCGACAAAACAGGCATCTTATTTAAGTCCATCAAAGTGATACATCAGAATTTCTCAAAAATATATCCTTCATCAATCTCTTTCTATCTTGAATTCATTTGTAAGAAACTTATTTAAGTAGCTCAAATTTGCTTAATCAAGTTATTTTTTTAAAAAAGAAGGTTCAGAAATAAAGGATTTCACATTAAATATACGTTTATCTGAATACTTTATTATTGTTAATATCCGAAAAACCTGGTGGAATATGTGCTTATTAAAAATTATATAAGAGCAGAACTCATGAAAAACAACTTATTAGCTTTAAAAAATGCAAAAAATAACTGCCTTTTTATCTAAGATCACAGAGATACGAAACAAAAGCAAATCCCATTAAAAATTTGGTACTGGAGGTCCGTTTCGCTTCGCCTCTCAGGTGATTAAGTTGCCAGCTAATACAACCGAAGCCAAACGGAATATTCTTGCTGGACTTTTACCACCATGTCAATTTCAAAACTTGTTCTTAGACTTTTCTTATGAGCAATATCTTTTTCAATTGTGATGATTAGTTTTATATCCCTATATATAATGAATATGAAAAGATTCTGGAAGTCACTTACTTGAATTTCTTATATCGCTTTGATACTTCTTATATATATATATACTTATAGATATATATTCTTATCATTCTTCAAAATGGCTTATATATATATATTCTTATTAAAAATAATATATATATTATTGCATTTATTTATATATTTATATATATATCGCTATATAAACTTTATAAATATATAAAAATAATATATAAATATATAAAATAACATATATATATATATTTATATATAAAGGTATATCTTTAAAAAGCTATATATATACAATGTATATATATATATATGTATATATCTTTCTATATAAAAATCTTCTGTGCGTGTGTTTGTCACTAAACTCCTCCTAAACGGCTGGACCGATTTCGATGAAATTTTTTTGTGTGGGTTCAAGTAAATTCGAGAATGGTTTAGATTCACAATTCGGTCCGATATCGCAATTAGTTAAAAAAGATATTAGTTAAAAAATTAAAAAAAATACAACTTCAGACAGGTGGCATTAGAAAAGACAACAACAACAAAATACAACTCAACATTCACCTGCATTGCTGTAATAACGCTATTGTTATAAACAACAAGTAATATGAAAAAATTTAAATCAATTCCCTATTTAGATCAACCAAGAAAAATTTATTTTAGCTACTCTTTATTAAATAGTTGCAATTAATATAAATATGTATATACATATGACAGAATCACAACATTAAGTGGTAATTAATTGTTATTAATTATCATTAAAGTATCGTTTTGCCATCCAAAACAATCGTGTATATAAAATTTCCTTCTCAATTGAATGAACGAAAAAAACTTATTTTCAAATTTTGACATAAGTCGCCAAAAGGATAGCTAAGTCGCCAACGTGGCTGTATTTGTAATTTTTTTAAATAATTAGTTTTAATCAATTAATTTTTATTAATTATAATTAAAAAAATTATTGTATTGTCATCCAAAATAATCATGTACATCATTTTCAGCTCAATTGAGCGCTTTAAAATGTATTTAATTAACGATTGAAAATTCCACCAAGATAAATAAATAAACTAACAAACAAACAAATAAAATATGTATAGAGATCGTGAACTAATAGTAGGAATTGAAAAACGTACGTTGGCATCGAAAATGATTTTCAGCCAAACTGGCTAAACCCCGTCTTTATTGTTACGAAAATGCAGACGATTCACGCTTTTAGCGCATTTTTAATTAATATCTTTTTAAATAATCTTTATATATGTAATTCTTCTGTGCGCGTGTATGTAACTGAACTCCTCCTAAACGGCTGGAATGATTTTTGATGAAAGCTTTTGTCTGTTCCAGTGGACTCAAGAATGGTTTAGATTTATAATTCGAGAAATGTTTATTTAATTAATTTTTTATTTATAAATTGTTGATCTTGAATGTTTTACATTGGATCCTACGATCGCAGTATCAGAATATTCAAAAAATCTTTTATTATAGATTCAAGTTGGTCCCGACAGTTGGTGCTGTGGATCATTTCAGGAAAATATTTTGTCACTTCATGTTATTATTTTGTTGAAATAAATCGTGTGTTAATTAAATTATTACATTCAGATGTAATTAGTGTTTGAAGAGTTTTGAAGTGTGCATAAAAAACTATACATTCTCCAATTTTAGTATGCAATTGAAGTGAGTATTTTACATGATTTTCTATTAAATTTACACGTGCGTTGACAACAATTATCCTAACCTACAAATCTGTGTAGCTAATTGATTACACACATTATTAAACTTTTTTTTATTTAAAATTCTTCCTTATCGGAAATATTTAGTGTGTGTGTTTCACTTCTAAGCAACCCAGAAGTATAAAACTTGGCAAATAATTACATTGTAATTACTTTTTTAATACAAATTTTACTCAAAGAAGGGTCAGATTGTTAAAGCTTATTCATAAAAATTTGGAATTTTTGAATTTAAGATGTATGTACAGGACAACGTCTGTCGGGTCCTCTAGTACATATATATATATACAGGGTGTTTCCAGCTAAGAC